>JAVLUE010000306.1:0-142327 GCA_034190945.1 Octodonta nipae | reverse complement strand
CGGTGTTTGTTTCGAATACGTTTTTGCTAATTTTTTCCAAACTTGTATACAAGTTTTGTCGTATTTTTCTAAAAGTTAATGTTTCCCTGCAAGGTTTGAATTGTTTTTCTAACGGTCGATACGTTTGCAGTAGTTGTAATTAAAACCGGGCACGTAATCGTTTCCATAAACGTTTAAAAACATCGTCATAAACAATTTTTCTAGTGAATTTTCCGTTGACCAATTTATTATTTTTTGAATAATGACAACACACCATTTCTTTGTTGCTTCGTTTCCATATTATATTTACGTTTTTCTTCATTGGTAAACAATACGCCCGACGACAATATCAAAGTCATTTGCCAGAATATAATAAGCATTTATTTCTTCATCTGTCCAAATTTTTCTGATGCATTTCCACTCGCCCTCACCCACACTACTAGTTTTGTCGTAGACAATCTGAGCATGAGATTTTTATCATCTTTAAATTTTAATACTCTCAAATAAAACTGATCGGCTACTGCATCTCTTAAAGTTTTGGAATTGCAATTTTATTTTTTCTTCGCTTTTCTTGTATGCGTAATTTCGCCAGTGGAGTCTCGTAATCGTGAGCTATAAATATAGACTTTAGTGATCGTACAAACGCAAAAGATTCATCGTTTGGTAGAAATTTTAAAACTTTAGATTGAAAAATATCATCAGCGATATTTTCTATCGATACGTTTTCAAAATCTTTTGTATATCTGCATACGATTCTTCTAGAATATTTTTGTCTTTATATTCTGAATGCTTGATTTCGTTTTCTACGTGACAACATAAAACACCGTATGCTATTCCCGTAAATCGATATACAAAGCTTTGTTATTATTTTGAGCAATATCCTTTCCGGAATCCAATCTCTGTATGCAGAATACGTTTCCAGAATATTTTTCAATTGCGGTAAACCCATTTTACCAAGAATAAATCGTATTTATATAAGAGAACAAATAATTAATAAATTGTAAAATATATATTCACGTTTATATATAATGAATCCTGAAAATTTACCATCGTCGAGTGGGGAACGCCGGGCGAACCATCTGACAATAAAACGAGAACTTTTAAAGATGCTTTTAATTATGTCTTAGCACACCCCGACTACTGATGAAATCAAAATTTGTTGTCTGTTGGTGTGTACGGCAATCGGTACGGCCGCAACATATTTGGTTCCCAATATTATTCCCACTATATTTATTTCATTTATTTGTTTGGCATTCTGCATATTTATTGCTACTTTTATATGGCTGTTTGCCGTATTACCTAGTTATAAACGGGAACAGTTGATAGGACGTGTTAAGATGTGTTTAAACAGGGTTTAAATTCATATTTAAGTAAAACAGATGGTGTTGAAGGAAAAAACAGCGTTACCCATAAATTTTAAAATTTGTATTAGAAGTAATGATACATACGATATTTTTTTATAAATATACGATAGTTTTTGAGAAACAAATGTATAAATTATGTCGATGTAATAAAGTTCAGTATGTATATGGAATAAACTCAATAAAAATACATGACAGATATAAAAAAAAATTTCAAATAAAATTATCAATACTTATGATCCCAACGACGTTTATGTAGCTATAGAATATATAAATTACCAAACCGATCATTTTTCCATGAAAATATAGAACTTATAGAAATTCAATGTATAAAAATGAGTCATGTTTTCATTAATAATATTTTTTGCATACCACCCTGTGAACTGTTTATAGATATTTTATTCCCATTTATGCCGAGTACACAAATATTGAAGAAACTTAAACCCTTTGCGGTATCAAAAAGTAATACCGAAAATGGTTTATACACGTTAACATTTTTAAGAAAACATAATGGACAATTGGAAAACACAGTACAAAGTATTCATTCAGAAGTGCAGAAATATATTTCGAACGTGCCAATATTGGTTTTTGCAGTGTATAATGCGCATTGGTTTATCTAACGTGGATATTAGGCGGGAAGAACCAAACATTTGCCTCATTTGTTTAGAACAAATAATTGCAAAAGAAACAGAAGTAAACTCTTCATTTCCCAACTGGAAATATATTTTACGCGGTGCATGCAAGCACGTTTCCCAATGCCACAACATCTGCCTATGGAAATGGTATTTGCATTCTAGAGACTATATAAAGGTTTGGAACAACATTAGAATTCATCCCGCTATAACGAATGCTTTTCCGTTAACACATTTCGATATTTTTACTTGTCCCGTATGTAGACAATACCTTCGCTATGATCATGTAAATAGATACGTTAATTAAAAAATGTAATCTGCAATATTTAAATACTTTAAATTCATGTGTTGTTTGTGATTTTTTTACCAATGTGTACATAAGAAAACATATAAGATTATTATAATGTTTAAAACATCATTATCAAATATTTATGTGGAATCTTGTATTCCTATCGATACATTCAACAAGGAAATTCCTCAACAACTCTTACGAACCAGTCTTGAAGAAAAAGTTAACCGTTATATTTTTGAACAAAAATATCTCGGCAGTTCAAGTATACCAATTGGTTATATAATATTACAAATTTCATCAGAAAAATTTAATATGATATTTAATTCGGCAGATATTAATTGTGGTTGGGAAGATTTAACAAAAATAAAAGATATATATAAACAGTTTATAAAATGGGGTTTTAAATAAAACTGAATAACTTGAAAGATTTTTTTATTTGAATTCCTCCAACAAAATTATTTTATTTAAGTGGCTAGATTCTATTAAATATTGACGTATTTAGATATGCTTTCTTGGAAAGCTGTAAACAAATTTTTAGGGACGTTTGTTCACATAACAATAATTTTATTTGTTAAAATGTATTTTTATGCTATACTCCTTACACTAATAACACTAATTTGTACAGAACTTAAATTAATTTATCCATATCAACGCTAAGTGTAAACGAATTATCCTTTGCATTATAATGTCTTCCAAAGTCTTCTTCGAATGCATTCAAAAGTTGCTGTTGTACATTGTAATCGTTTCCCGAGTATTTTTTCAAAGAAGTTTTTATCAATTCAAATGGTATTTTTGTTTCACAGCCATCTTCATTTTTAATTTTTACGTCAGATTTCCATTTGTAATACAAATTTGTTTGAACTAACCACTGTTGTCGCCATTTATTCGGCAACGGTGGTAAATTTTTAATATCGATATCAACGGGCTTGTGTATATCCTTTACGAAACAAAACCAAGAAAAAACATACTTATATAATATAGTCCAGTTTTGATAGCATTTTCGTTAATCATTGATGAAATGAAAATTTTTGTTTCCTTTTGCAAAAACATAAACGGCAACGATCCTTCATTTTCCAAAATATCTTTAGAGCATATATTTTGTTTTAACTTTAAATTGTATTGATATATTCGTTGACGTTCAACGTTGGAAAAGTATCGGAATTGCGCTACCTCTTTGTTGGTGATTTCTTCGTGCCAAAAATCAACCATAAAATGAAGTATTCGATCAATTACAGCAGCATCGTACGGACAATCTGGTAATCTGTTACAAGTGTACCATAATTTTGATAGAGCGTATATGGAAGCAAAAACATTACCCATATTATTTCGAAAATCAATTTTGCTTTCAGATATAATTTTTTTGAAGGTGTTTGAAAATGTTGAAATTTCGTCTTGGCTCAGCATTAAATTTGAAATGTATAAAAGAAACCCTGGTTGATTTTCTTTATTAGACTCTGACGGCTCTCTAAAAGTCGAAGAAGATTTGCTGTATTCGGTTAAAATATCAAGTAATTTACTTTTGCCGGCGTGTCGATGACCACACAAAACGACGCACATCTTCAACCATTGACCGGGAAATTCTATGCTTAAAATCAATTTCAATAATAATATTAATGTTTCCATATCAAATGTACTCATGTAATAAAGATACATTAAAGTTAATAAAATTGATTCGTATTTTGTAGATTTTTCATTTTGAAATATTTCTTGACATGCGGGAAATTTTTGTCCGTTTGATAAAATATAATTTTTTAAAATATTATCTCTGTATTCGTTTTGGAATCCTGTAAAAAAATCATATGGTGAACAATGTTGTGCTAATTGATATAATCCTTTTATTACTTCTACACGATTTTGTTTAATCAAATTGTACATTTTTTCTGGTATAATATTGACGTTATCATTTGATATGTTTGTCATTATGTTTTTATAACAAGGAATATCTTTCAACGTCCAATGGGGTTGACGTTTATAAAAATGCATAGTGATGAGAAAACTCATTAATTTTATTCGAAATGGTATATTTTTTTCTACATTTTCTTTCGCTCTTTCCCTAATAATTTCAATTTTTTCATCAGTTTCAAAATATTTTATTATTGACAAAAATTGTTTTTGAATCGTAGAATATACCGTAAGCATGTTCATTTTATACTTCATTTGAGTCTTTTGTGTTTTATCCGTTAATCGTATATTTAATTGTGGTAATGTATCCTTATTGGCATTATATAGAAATTGTTTCTCATCACAACATTCATTTTCTTTGGATTCGCTGTTATCGTCTTGTTTTCTACCACCCAAACACTTTGAAAATTGCTTACTTAAGCAATAAACTACATTATCTATTGCTGGATTTTCCACATCAGTAATTAGTTCTGAATTATGCATAACTTTTCTTTGGCGACTAAATATCCATCGTATTCGAGTCTTTAAATCGATAACGTTTTTTAAATCGTTATTATTCAAATCGAAAAACTTGACAATATCATTTGATGTTGTTTTGGTCATCGATAAATTCGGTTTATCCATTGTTACGGTGCTTTTATCGAATGTTCTCCAACCAATTTGAGCAATCCCGTCTTTACCAAATAACACGTTTAAAATTTCTTGCACGTCTAAACAATCTTCATGAATATTTACGTTATTTATTATACTTACAATCATTATTTGGACGAAACAATTTATAATCGAAAAATGACAGGCCCAGTTTGGCGTTTTATTTTTTTGCGCAAAAATTATCTGATTTAATATAGTTTCAATCATTTTACTATCTTTGATTTTTCTAGGATATCGACGCACATATTATAGTCTTTACTATTCAATGATATGAAGCCATATTCTTTTTCCTCAAAAATTTTTTAACGTTTACATCTTCTTCGATTACTAAAGGCACGACTGGTTGAATCAATACAAATCTAAACGACGATTTATTTATATCGTTTTCCATATCTTCCAGAGCATTTAGACCATCAACCACAATATTGTAAATATTGGTATCACTTCTTACCGCGCCTTCAGTACATTGATATGTTCTGTTTAAAAGTGAATTTATACCCCACATACTGTTTCTCGCAATTTTAAAACAACGTTTAATACTGCCGGAACTTTTATGGAGGAATAATAAAAGTTTGTCTTGTAAAGAAAATTTCTTCCATGTTGTTGTTCAAATTTTTTTGCATTGAATATATCTTGAAATGTTGCATGATTACATTTCAACGTGTCACAAATCATTTTGTACGTTGAGGTTGCATTTTCGTATTCATTTCCATTATACATATACGGTACACCGTTCAATGTAAAGGGTCTCCAAAAATATTTTTTTAGAGTTTTAATTAATTCTCGACTTACAATTTTCTTATTTTTTTTACTTCTTTTTGGTTTTCCTAGATTGCCAGATGAAGAACGCTTTCGTTTTGTATGCGGGTCGGGAAAATCTCCCCAAGTTAATCCTTCGCTACTATTGTCTACATCGTCTGCATCTGAATTTTCGACATCTTCAATTTCTGATTCATAAGTTATAGATCTAAATAAAGTTTTAAACATTTCAGCAGGAGTGGTTAATATAATCTTTTCTTCTTTACAAAATTTTGCACAAGCTATTTGAAAAATTAACGATATCATTATATTACTGTCCACGAATTCAGAAATAATTTTGTTTATCGTATCTTCATTTACATAATTATAATAGTATAAATAATTACATATTGCGCTTTCAGACATATATTGCCCGTGATAATAAATCAATGAAGCACAAAACGAAAAAATACTATAATTTTGTGTTTTTAGGCTATCATATTTCGAAAAATCCGTTTCAGTCCCATAAAACATTAAATTGCTTAATTTTTCTGTACTTGGTTCGCCATTTATAATATTACTTGTTACAATTATTGACGTGTCTGATATTTTCGTAATAATTTTTTTAAATGTTCTAAAAATATCGTTAATAACGCCAGTGAAAAAATCATAAGCAACACAATTTTTTATAATTTGTTGCATAATTTGAATTTTTTCATCTTTGTGGTAATATTTTTCCCCAAAACTAGAGTTTGTTGTTATGTAGCCTATTAATGCAATGACAAACTTATTTTCTTCAATTTCTGAATCAAAATAATCCACTAAAATTAATTCCCAAATATCATTGGCAATTATGTCATTCTGATAAATAACTTTTCGCACATTGTTTAGGTTTTCGATTATAATATATTTTCTATTTGTGGTTTCCTTTCCATCATTATTGTATCGAACAAAAGAACCACCCATTACTTTATAATATTCATAATTTTCGACTACATCATTATCAATAAATCCAATATTGGCATTATTTATGTCTGTTTCTTTATCGAAGTATTGAAATCGAGAATTTTGTTTTGAATTCACATGATATTTTTCCAAGGGTGGTGGTGCATTAAGAACTCGACTTGGTATTTGAGGTGAATTTAAATCTGTATGATATACCCACATACCATACGTTTTTTCCATTTTTAGCATCGCCCACGGTATAATACTATCGTTCAAATCATTCTTATAATATTCTAATGAATTTGTATCGTGAATGAGACGTCTGTCATTTACATAAAAGTAACTTTTCAAATTTGGTAAATTTTTCATTTTTAAATTTTCAATTTGATTATTATTCAATGTTGTAAACATTTCGCAAGATTGTAATTCGACGTTTTGTTCATTTCCAATGCCATACTTTAAAGAGTAAAACGGATATATTTTGTCTGGTATTGGTGATAAATCGCTTACTATTATTTGAGCTTTAGTGATTTGTCGCGCCTTTGTATAATCATTTGTGTATTGACAAATATTGATGTGATTTCGCCCAAATGGCAAAACAAATGATGTACACCCCTCGTCCAAACTAATTACCGTATTATTTAATAAGTTTCTCAATTCGGTTGCTTCCCCGATTTTGTGGCAAATGTATTTAAACATACATCTATCTACGTTTATGTCATTATAAATAACGTGGATGCCATGTGTTTTTCCTTGAGTAATTGTTACTTTTCCAACAGTATTTATCCCCAGGGTTGTTTTAATAATTTTTTCCAAATAAGCAAATATAGATAAATTAATTTTTTTGTTACACAATATGTTTTTATCATTTTTTCGTAGTTCTTTGCATCCAAGACAGTCAAAATCAAATACGAGTTTATGTACCAATTCATAAGTCAAACAAACGGAAAATCCATGGGGGTGTATTAATTCATTAACTAGATTTTGAAAATCATTATGCCCAAAAACCTTTCTGGTGTTATATTCTTGTGACACTATCAAATGAATTCTATTTTCCTGAAGGTTATAATTAAATTTGGCATTACTATTTAATACATTGACAAGCAAGTGTTGTTTTTCTTGTACCGGTGATAATGATTTAAATTTGTTTAATGCAGCTAAATTATACGCCATGGTCACCGGACAAACAAATTTTGTTCACTCAACAACTATTTTATATAACTGCTAACGCTGTAGGGGAAGGGGAGTGGAAAATCGTGTATTTATTACATTGTCCTACCGTTCGTCTAACCGTTGCCTGGTGTTTGTTCGTGTACATATAGACAATAGTTGGTTCGTAGCGTTTACATTTACAAAATGGAAGAAAAAGATTTTAATTATATATTAACTATTGTAAAAAATATGCAATATCTTGTTTATGGTAAAAATGCATTAGAAAACAAACGTCTTAAATCTATCGAAAAAGTATTAAATATAAATAAAGCAGTGGTAAAGCACAAAGACAGACAAGGATTGACACTATTACATCATGTTATTAGATTAGGGAAAGGAATAAAATTAATTAACTTGCTAATAAAACATGGTGCTTTTCTTTATGAAATGACAAACAACCGAAACAGTATTTTACATTTTGCCGTACAACACGAAAAATATGTTAAGCTCGTTGGTAAATTAATTGAGCTAGGCTTTAATGTTAATACTAAAAATATATTTGGTGAAACGTCTTTACATTTTGCTGTGGCAAAAGACAACTGTCTGGATATTGTCAAAATTTTAATTCAAAACACATCACAACTCGATGACGAGAATAACAGAAAGCAAACGGCATTACACATAGCCATAGAAAATAATTGTGTAAAAATCGTGCAGGAATTATTATTACATCGTGCATCTGTTTTTTCAAAAAATTCGTGTTCTGATGCACCTCTGCATTTAGCTATACAAAGAGGACACGTCGAAATAACTGAATTATTGTTAGGAGCCGGTGCTGATATTAATGGAAGGGCATATAGATCACTCGATACACCATTACATAGTGTTGTTTATTATATGCGCACCCATAATAATGATAATAAAAAAGTAACGGAAAATTGTATAAAAATTATTCAAATGCTTCATAGCCATGGAGCATTACTTAATGAAAAAAACCATTACGGCCATATACCTCTCATGGAAATCATACATTATTTTGATAATCCGACAGTTATAGAGGAATTTTTAAAATGTGGGGCACATATTAACGCACGTGACAGTAGAGGTCGAACAGTTTTACATGTGGCAATATGTTTTAAATTCAACATTAATACAGTTAAATTACTTTTGGATTATGGAGCTTCAAATCATATTTTAGACAATAATAATTTAATACCGTTACATTACATTGATGTGCAACTGAACAATTCAAAAGAGATAAATAAACGAAAATTATTAGAGAAATATTGTCTTCTGGAACATTGCCTTAGCAACCTATGTTTCGTTTGTTCCAATTTAACAAGTGAATATGCCCAAGAATGCAAAAATGAATTAAAAGAGATGCAAAAAGAATCAGCAACATTATATAATTGTATAATTCAAAGTCTGGAAAATGAAACATATTTTAATTGGAAACGGTACCACAGTCTTGACATAGAATTGGTGAAGAAATATCCAATTTATTGTGACGTGATTCGCAACAAACTTGAAGCCAAAAATATATTTATATTATAAATATATAAACAAAAAATGTATTTTAAAATGCTCACAACAGGAAAATAATAAATGTAAATTTTTATTGAATTTGTTATATTTAAACTGTGTTATAAATATTAATTTTATAAATAAAAATCTATTATCTATATCTAGTTATTTGATTAGTAATACAATGTTTATTTTAAAACATTCAACAAAATATTTTTTATTTTTGTTGTATTATCAGCTACAAATTTATCATATCTTACTTTTTTAAATATTAATGTTACGTATTGTAATAAAAACATAATATCATCAATATCTGTGGTAACATTTTCAATTCCTTTGTTTGCATGAATTTCAAATTCAAGAATAATTTTATTAGAATCCAAACACGTATTGTACCAATACAACTCGTTCGTATCAAGCATTTCAATATGTATGTTTAATTGCAACAACCAATTTATGTCTTTTTCGAACGAACATAGTGTTTTTTCTACCAAATCGTATTCCAATTCTATAGTTTGATACGGTTTTATTTTAAGATAACTACTTTGTTTCCCCTCATCGTACACAACAATTGCTAAATATCCATCCGTGTTCTCTAGTAATATATTTTTCCATTGTGTTTGAGATAGGTTTTTTCCAAAAAATAATTGTTTTAGTTGTTCAATGCTCTGCCATTTTATATAAAATGTGAAATTCGCAGGGTCATACGTATGAAAATTTGCCATTAGTTCCATTGAATATAAAGGGTTCAAGAAAACAAATACATTATTTTCTTCTGAATTTAAATTATTGACATAAAATTTATACTTAATAGGAACATCGTTGGTCGTTTGTGAGCTATATAATTGTTTTTTTGTGCACATTGCTACTCCCATTATTTCTGTTATTATAATTTTATCGTCAGTAATTTTATTCGAACTCGACGAGAACATTTCTACTTGGACGATTAGGGGTTGTAAACATTGAGAAGGAACAAAGAATTCTCGTAAACACTTAGATGTTTTTATAAGTACATTATTATTATCCCAGATGCCAATACCTCTAATGCCATTCCATTTAGGAGCTATATATACATTTTCCAGTGATCCAGTATTTTTATTTGTAATACTTAATGATAGAAACTTTGTAAAATTATTCGTAAATTCTCTGATAAAATCATCCCGAAATATTTGTCGCAATCGATTTCCATAATCGACACAGAATTTTCCGGTACTAGTTATGAGTTTTTCCAATAACAATGATGGTAGTAGTTTTAATGCAGATTGTGTAAATTTTTTTATTTCATATGTAGACTGTCCACAATTTTTACTTATTCCTTCCTTTTCAAATTCTATATAATAATGTTGATTAATCGGACGACGTCCTTCCTGGGTTCCACCAAAATTAAATCCCTTACCTATCGATAGACGAATGCCTGTATGTTCTATATCGTAAACACAAATACGAGTTTGACAAAAAGTTGGTACAAAAGATTTATCTGTATCGTTTACGTTATTTAAAACCACCATACGAAAATCATTTTCAGATAAGTTGGTTTCTTTACTATATTTCCACGAGCACTGAATCAAAATACTCTTTTTACTGTCTAATATGAATGGCACGACGTCGGTTACTTGCTGTAAAGTTTGTTTTTTTTGATACATTATATTTTTAGTAAATTTTTTAATCAAAGAAAATTCTTCCTCTTTTTGTTCTGGTATAATGAATTCTTCAAACAGTTGTGGATTTATGGGCACGTCGTTTTTAATTATAACTCTATATATATTTTTGTACGACGTTTCATCATTGTTCTGTTTAAGAATTTCTATCCTATTTAATGTTTTGTCGTTATAACGAATAACAGATTCATAATTGAATTGATTCGTGTATTTTTCTAAAAAATATTGTGATGCCATGTGAAATGCTTCAGCATCTATTATTAACAGTATTGTATATTCAGACTCAAATTTTTCCATATTATGTTTTCATATAAGACAATAATATGTATACTGTTAAATTCTTAACAGATTCTTCAGAAATTTTTGAATTTCAAACACCAACTCCTTCAATCGAACCAGACAACTATTTTGCCATAGGACAAAAAATCGCATGTATAGACAACGCGAAAGTGCACGTTTTCGACTTGATAAATTATAAATCACCCGATACTCAACAAAGTGAAAAGTGTAGAAAAATTCAAATTACTCGATACGAAGTTTGTGGAAAAAACTATTGTAAAAGGCAACATATAAAAAAATATATTTATATTGCATTTCTTGATAGTATTCTTGTAAATTCAGGAAACGTACCTCGACAAATTTTAACAAATGAACTCAATTTTCTGAACGGAATCAATTCTTCAGATGTTTATTTAGATATTATTTGCAATTTCGTCGAACCATTTATTCTCATACATCAAAATATTATATTTTTGTCTTATGGTATTGTAGTGGCAGATAAAATAACAGAAACAGTCTCAAGAGTTTTATTAATATTCAACCAATTAAATATTCGTTATATATTCGATAATAAAAAAAGTATCTATTTCGTAAATATAAGATCTTCAAAGGATTATCAAGAACCCGGAAGTGTTGTATTATTTGAAAAAAATCACCAACTTGTATATTTTTTTCAATGTATATGTTGCAAAAATATTAATAGAGCAGTTAAGCATTTTGCAGACGACAAACAACTCAATGTGAATATACGAAAAAACACAATAAAGAAAATTAAATCAAATATTGAGAGTTAATTGATATTTTATATAATTCATGAACTCTCTATCACTTTCCACATTTCTTCTTTAAAGATACATTTATGGATAAGAAATGAGTCGCGCGCGATAGAATATTTGTTTATATATTGATTTTAATACCATGCGTTCAATATCTACTAATTTCATGTCTGAAAGTACTTACTTGTTTCCCCTTCCATTAAATATCACGAAAAGAAAATTGACAAGACAAGTAATTTTACACATTAATCCATTAAAACATTAATAATCACTGTTAAATTACATATTTTTTATTATTAAAACAGTTTAACAATAATAAATGTTTTATTTTTTCATTTACAATTGTAATTTAATCACTGTTTATTTTAAATGAATTTTATAATTAATGTAATTACAATCATCTCACGATTCGATGGTTATTACTTGCATATTTGTTTATTACAATTGTAATGTTTTGAACATAACCTCAAATGACTCCTCTATCCGAACTTCGATATTCATTTGAATGTAAAATTACCCCTTCTACCATGATTTTCGTCTAATTTTTGGTGGAAAGGGAAGCTTTCAGGTGCTCGGACCAATGAAATGGGTTATTGTCGATCATGTGATACAGAAATTACTATATAAACAACATATCCTTCGCGCGCGACTCACTTCTTATCCATAAATATATCTTTAATAAAGAAGTTAGAGAGGATGATGCGAAGTTCGTCTATTATAATATAAATATATATATATATATATATATATATATATATATATATTTCCAATATATTTTATTTCTACCGTGTGCTGTAAATTTTGTAATTTATATTTGTAAAACTAAAAAACTAAGATTGGAAATTTGCGTAGATAGAAATAAAACCGCGGAGACTATGTTCAATAATTTCAACGATTTGAAAAATATATTTATGAATCAATGTTTTCAGAAGTTGCTTGTATAAACATTTGAATCATGAATAATTTTTAAAACGAGCATCACGTTCAATATTTTATTCTTAAAAGATTTATAATTTGAATTGTCGAAACGCAAACTTTTTAAAATATCTCGATTCAAAATTCTAATTGTGGTTTAAATAAATATTTAAGCTTAAAAAAATTGTGTTTGTTAACTTTCATTAGTTCACGCTGTCTATCTACAACGTACTTTGTAAATTACGAAAAACCAATTTGCGAATCACACAACAATGCATGTTTGTATTTTTATTGTGCTCAAAGTTTTGGAATTCGAATAAACGAAACGCATTTGATTCTAAATAGTACGACAAAAAATATCGCGAAACCGATTTCAATTTTATATGTCTACTATGCCAAGTTTGCTTGGTGTATATTTTTTTAAGTCGTGCTCAATATTTTATTTTGAAATATCTGGCCAAATAATTTACAATTTGAAATTTTTATTCTAGATTCTGATAGATATGAATTTAATAATTGATGAATGCAAATAAAATTTAATACATGAGAAGTTTCGGTCTGTTTAACAAAAAAATTTTAAAAGAAATTTTCAATTGAATATAAAAACATTTGACAATATTTAAAAATTAGAATTCATTAAAACTAAGATTTAAAAACTGAACGCAGCATAGAAAGTGATTTCAATTAAATTTCAATTTGACGGTCTCGAATGTCGACCATGAAACACTCATAATCATTGTTGAAATCGAGTCTTTTTTTAATACATCAACTAGCTGGAGTTATTTAATGAGATATAATAATTAGAATTTACAATAAACTTCAGTTTATTTCAATGTGGTACTAAATATATAAATAAAAGATTTTTTTTCTAAATTAATTTATTTTTTTAAACACAATATAAAAATTATTATAACATAGCAAAATTAAACCCATTCACTATTCTGAAATCTCGTATCTTCTATTTCTTTTAATAAATAATTAATGTCTTCTTGACTTTCTTTATTGATTGCAGCTTTTTGTTTATTTTTTGAGTCCAAATTTGCAAATCTTATTCTTTCCATATTTCTGAATTCGCGTCGTTTGGTTTTTGTTAAATTTGCATATTTTCGCAAAACGGGCTTATTTTCAATAAATTCCGTGGGATCGTAGCTATTGTAATTACAATCATCCCACGATTCTGTTGTCGGTATGTGCCTATTGTAAATCGGGTATCTTGTTTGTTGCTCATCTTCGTTTCTTGATAGTGGATATCTGCTTTGATTTAATAAATACAATACATCGTCCCTTTTCTCCGGGCAATTTTGATGATGTTCTTCTAGTTTGTCTTTCGGAATTACATGTCTCATATTGAATTGACATCTTTTTAGATGCGGATAATTTTTTCCACATTCAAAAATATGTCTTCCAATACGTTCTTTTGTTACCACATGATCTGCATTATACGGACATTTTTCACGATCATCTTTTATTGATTGCATGATTATGTGTATAGTAAAGTAATACTTTGAAGAATTAGAAGCGCGTCCTTCTTTATATACATAAAGTGCTGAGTTCTTTCTCATACCCCCCCCTAAAAATATTAATTAGTACATGGATTATTACATGCAAATCTACATTGAGTTATTTCTCTATTTTTATTATGTATTTTTTCTTAATTATAATTCATCAACGTTTCAAGTCGATCAATACTTGTAAATTTACATTTAAGTTAAGTTTAGCACAAAAACTTTAATTACCATAAAATAAAATCTTGAATTAATTTATTCAACTTTTTTTTGATCCATATTTTAAAATAAAAACTGAAAGATCATTTCTGTAAAATAATTTTTCATAATCTTAAAATTAACTAGCTATCTTCTACAATATTCAATTTTAAATTTTATTTACATTCATCAATTATAAAATTTATATTTGAATCAAAATATAGATTTCAATTTTTTTAGTCGTTTGCTTTTCCTTCATTTTAATTACAAAATTTAGAGCACAATTTTTTATATGAATCTCAATTAGAATTTTTAATCAAGCTTTATGTTTCATTTTTTTAGTCTGTAAATCTTTTGGTGAGATTATTATTATCTTTTTAAAAAATCCATGAATTGAATGTTTACACAACCAACTTAGAAAAAGCTTGTTGATTCTCAAATAATTTTTTAAACGTTTAAATTATTGGATCTAGATTTCGTTTTTAAATTGTAAAACTTTAAACACTATAGAAATAAAAACCGAAATATCTTATAATACATATTTTATTTGTGTTAATTTAAATTAAATAAATATATACAAGAAAATACAATATTTAAATAATACAGAGTTTTTTTGTTAACATATTTCAATTGCTTCTTCAATCATCTCACGATTCTGTTGTTGGTACGTGTATATTATAAATCGGGTATCTTGTTGGTTGCTCATGTTCGTTTCTTGACAATGGATATCTGCTTTGATTTAATAAATACAATACACCGTCCCTTTTCTCCGGCCAATTTTGATGATGTTCTTCCAGTTTGTCTTCCGGACAATTACATGTCTCGTATTGAATTGACATCTTTTTAGATGCGGATAATTTTTTCCATTTTCTAAAATATGTCTTCCAATAAGTTTTTTTATTACATGATGTGCATTATAGGGACATATTTCACGATCCTTTTCTTTTGATTGCATGATTATGTGTACAGTAAAGTAATACTTTGAATAATTAGAAGCGAGTCCTTTGATTATTACATGTAAATCTACATTGAGTTATTTCTCTATTTTTATTGTGTATTTGTTCTTAATTATAATTCATCAACGTTTTAAGTTGATCAATAATTGTAAATTTACATTTAAGTCAAGTTTAGCACAAAAACTTAAATTACCATAAAATTTTGAATTAATTTATTCAACGATTTTTTTGATCTATATTTTAAAATAAAAACTAGAATCAAAAATCATTTCTGTAAAATAATTTTTCTTAGAATTAACTGGCTAACTTTTACAATATTCAATTTTTCATATTTTCAGGCACTTCATTTTGCATCACCAACAATTGTCAAATTATTTATAAGCATACTGTTTGTATACTAAATATATAAATAAAACATTATTTTTTCCATACTTCATTTATTTTTAAAAATCACAAGCATTCAGAAATTTATAAATACAAATTACATGTTTTATTATTTACACTTACAATTTTATTCATTTAATATTTTGGAATATATGCTGTATTTTTTCCTATATGTATTTCTCTTAATAATTTCTTGATATCTTCAGAACTTTCATTGTTGTTTTGCAGTTGTTTGTTGTTGGTTTCTAATTTTGCAAATCTTATTCGTTCCATATTCCTAAATTGACGTCGTTTACTTTTTGACAGATTTACATATTTTCGCAACACTGGTTTATTTTCAATGAATTTTGTGGGATCGTAACTAGTGTAATTACAATCATCCCACGATTCTGTAGTCGGTACATGCATATTGAAAATGGGAAATTTATTTGTTGGTTCATCTTCTCCCCGAAATAATGCCCTTTCAATGTTTCTTTTATCTGGGCAATTATTATGATGCATTTCCAGTTTATGTTTCGGTATTTTGTGAAACGCATTGAAGTCACACGTTTCAAGACAAATATTAGGGTGATTTTTCTTGCATTTTGATAAATGTATTGGTAAACGTGATTGCCGTATCTCGTGATTTGAATCGTATGGACAAATTACATTTTTATTTTTCAAACATTCCATAATGCTAACGAGATTGTGTATCTATAATTATAATAAGCAAATATTCCCTTGGAATTGAATACCGCAAATGCTAACTTGTTTGAAAATATGTATAAGAATGAATTACATTCGAGAGTTGATATTTATATGATAATCCCCACTTTAACAATTATCGATTGATTTTCATTCTTTAAAGGCCGGTATTCACAAGGAGACTAAAATCTCGTGAGATTTTAGTCTCATGATATATTTATCTCAGATATGTTTCCATAGAACATGAGATATTTATTTGAAACATTTGAATTTATGTAACTTATGAAATTTTACTCTCATGAGACTAAGTGTTTCTGAGTGTGGTGTTTCCACGGTATGTTCTGTAATTTAGAAGAGGCAAATGAAATTAATTTTTCAAAAATATATTATTGATAAAATTATTGTGAGTTGTGGAGTGAATTCATAAAAAAATGCCAACAAAAAGCAAAAAAAAAAGATAGAAGGATATTTGTTGGTCCACTTAAAATTACACTCTTTTCTTTTTAAACGTCCTTTTTCAATAGTTTCACTCAGTATTGGGAAAAACAAATTTTTATCTCACGAAACAACAATGACACTCACGTGCAGCAGGTGAGATAAATGTCTCATGCGATATGCACAGTATATCATGTTTACACGTTGAAACTTGTTCTGGTAACTAAACTCTCATGAGACATTGTTTCACGAGATTATCTCTTGTATATCACGTATCTCATGCCGGTTTCCACAATGAAATAAAAATTTTCCCGAGATTATTATTTCATGAGACAAAAATTTCATAAAATATTCTCATTGTGGATTCGCACCCTACTACTGTCCATACAACCTAAACCACATGGCCTGCTAGGAGATATTCTTGATTAAAACTTATCTTTTCAGAATCATGGGGGTGAAAAACACAAGTGACGACCATCCAAAATACCATTTGATATCTCATTGTCGGCGTGAATCGTACTCGGAATGGTTCGTACTAAGCATACTCCATGTAAATCAACCGGCGGTGATAAAGTATCTAGGAAACAATTGCCAACAAATCTGGCACGTAAAAATGCACCCGCCCCGAGTGGCGTGAAAAAGCCATATCGTCACAGACCCGGCACAAAGGCTATTCGTGAAATTCATCATTATCAGAAAAGTACCATTTGTTAATAAAAAAACTTTCATTCCAACGACTCGTTCAAGAAATTGCGCAAAATTTTAAATGTGACTTAAAATTTCAAAGTGTGGCAATAATGGCTTTACAAGAAGCTAGTGAAGCCTACTTGATTGGTCTTTTCCAAGAGACCAATTTGTGTGCTATTCATGCCAAAGGAGTGACAATTACTCCCCATGACCTACAATTGGCAAGACGTATTCGTGGCGAATGAACTGATTTTTTTTCGTATAGTGTAATTGTTTTGCATAGTTGTTAATTTGAAATACTATTATAATTTAATTTATAAACAAGTAAAAACATTCCTGTTACATGTTTTGATTAATAAAGTTTTTGGAATTATTTAATTCTACTTTAGATATTCTAGAGTTATTTTTTTCAAGACTTACAAGTAAAGGCATTATAATTAAAAAGACACCAATAAATATGAAAATACTCCACGGAGAATGAGCAGGTTCTATTAACGTATATTGATGGTTTATTAAGAGTTTTTTAAATGCATTAGGTATATTTGAAATAGTAGCAGCATAAGATTCTATTCGAGGTGTTTGAACAAAGGAATCTTTTTCCATAAATTTTTTTAAATTTTTTATATCGTCTATAGTCATATTTTCAATATTATGTTGACATTTGAACAGCCAATGAGACCAGAACATATTATTTAGATTTTGAGCATCAGTCTCTGAAATAATTTTATTTTTGGTCATAATAAAATCTAGTTCATGTATTATTCTTTTAAAATTAAATTTTGGTTTTGAACTTGGTATAAATTTAACATTGTGTTTTTTAAATGTTTGCTCATCAATAATAGAAAAAATATTACAGTTAACAGAACAGCACGCCGATGCCATCATAGTGACTTATATAAAAAAATCTTTTGAAGAAAGTCTCACTGAAAGTTTTGTAGTTTTTAATAAAACGGTAAAAATAAATGCGATATAATATGAAAATTTGTATTTTTTTATTTGTGCGTTATACAGAATTGTTGTTGTAAGCTTGTCTTAAAATTATTAATGACTTTTAAATGTAAATTTCCATTGATTTTTATTTTAATAAATATGATTAATTAGAGGGAGTTAAATAATTTAAAGCTTTATATTGTATTATAAATGTCCAGTATACTTAGAGCTTTAGTAAAGTTAACATCAGAAGAAAAACATGATATTCATTAAAGAAATTCCCATAGAAGATAATATATTAAACAAAAAATATAGCATAACGGAAAAATTAGATGGCAGTAATACTGTTTTTACATATTTCATTTCTAGTGATGTAAACTTACTAATTAACGAAATTAAATACTGCATAGAAAAATTATCAAAACCGAAATTATTGGTTCATTTTGAACTATTGCAAAAATTTTTTCATCATTTAAATATTTTTGCTAGTGAGGTTACACTTTTCTCTGAAAATCTTGATGACTTTCTAAAAGAAATTTTAAATTACACATACGAGGGCGATGATGTGTTTTTAATTTCTTCAAAACATATAATTTTAACACCATTTCATACAAATAATGGAGCTTTGGACCATTTTTTAAATATGAATTGGGAAATTTGGAAAACCGCCATTGAAAAAAATGGAAAATTTTCTTTATTTGCCGAATGGATGGTTAAACATCAAATAGATTATAAATGTAAGCCGCATTTTAGATGTATAGGAATTATTGTGCATAAAAAACAAGATTTATGGGCAACGCGATCACAAGTTGAAATAATTTGTCACGGCATACAAATGGAAATGGTTCCTACGATGAATGAGTTAAATGAGAAATGGGATGATTTAAAATTTATAAATATGAAGTCAAATTTAAATAACAATACTGCTATAGAGGGTGTTGTTTTTCTGCTGGACGAGAACGTACCCGTTATAATGACCAAAAATGGGTTAACTGTAAATAATTCTAATGTTAAATTAGCCATTAAAATGAGAAGAAATTTTCAAGCTCTAAAATATTATTATGATGAATTAAAAATTGATCAACTAGTATTACAGAGTTTTACAGAATTTAGAAAAAATCCTAATTTAACTGTTAAAAAAGTATTTGAAAAATCACAAGTCCCTATAAATGTAAGGACATATGATATATTATTATGTAAATTTATTAAACTTAAAATATAAAAAATTAAGTATTATTTAGTTGTAAACTTGATAGAAAGAAAAATTAAAAGCTTTTTTGGTCTATCAAAGTAGTTTGAGTGGAAATAAAACAAAGCTTCTCGGTTAAATGTTTATTTCAGTATGGTAAAGTGTGTGTACATTATTGGTTTTTATTTAATTCACACTCGTGTTAGTATTATTAAATATATAATTTTATATTGGGTAATAAATGATAAGGATTAAGTATGGAAAATAATTTCAAAAGTATTATATATTACTCATCTAGTAAACATTCATTTTTGTATTGCTTTATCAGTACATTTCCACAATTTGCAAAAGGTACATTTTTCTTGTGAACTAGGGGGTCCATCAAATTGAGTTCCATATGGTTTGCTGTGGTGATAAAAACACGGCAACTGAATTTGAATGTTATAATCTTGAGTACATTCTTTGGGCAGTTTGTGCCACATAGCTAACAAATTAGTAGCATTAACATTGTTTTTTATATATTTTTTCAAAATAGTTGGCTGAATATTGTCCAAATTTAATTGATCACCCATTAGGTCGGCAAGTAGTTGATTATATGCTCTATCTGTCATGATTACGTTAAACTAAATATGACGATTATTTATATGTCTTAAGGAGGGGTGGGGATTTAGGTTTCATGTTTTCTAACTAAAAGATACATTTTATATATTTTAATGTAAATTTGGATTTGAATAAAGCATATACAAAACGGTAAGTTATGATTCAACACCAAATCAAGTATTTTGATTGTATAAGGATAGATTTAAAAATAATTTTTAAAGAAAATTTTAGTCTTTATATTTCAAATAATCTCTTTAAGATGTGTTTCTATGTGGTCTTATCAACAAACCCTCTAGCTATTTTTCTCTGAATTGTTTTGCATGAAGGACATCTTTTTTGTGAAGTGGGTGGTTCGTTAAAATTGGTTCCATTATGGTGAACAAAACACGGCAAAAGAATTTGAATGTAATAATCTTGGGTACATTCCGGGGGCAATTTGTGCCATATTTCCAACAAATCTGTGGCACTAACATTGTCTTTTATATGCTCTTCCAAAACCTCTAACGGTATATTAGCAAGATCCGACTCACTTAGAATTTTTAACGGTAAATTACCATTTTCTAAGTCAATAAGTATTTTTGGTATGGTCGTGGTTTTTATCCAATTCTTACTTTCTTTACAAGCGCAACATTTTTTTTGTGAAGTCGGCGGTTTGTCAAATTCGGTTCCAAACTGATTACGGTGAACAAAACAGGGTAATAGGATTTGAATGTAATAATCTTGAGTACATTCTGGAGGCAATTTGTGCCATATATTTTGCAATTCTGTGGCACCAACATTGTCTTTTATATACTCTTTCAAAACCTTCGATGGTATGTTAACAAGATCTAAATCACTAAAATTTTCTAACTGTAAATCACCATTGTTTAGGTCAATAAGCAGTTGTGTAGGTAACATAATTGCTGTAAACTGGAGAAATATATTTACGATGGTTTATTTATATCAAATTATTTAGAAGCGCGGAGGTAAATTGCGCATTTCTCATTCGACATTTAAATGTAAATTTCGATTCGTTATTTGGGATATCGATCACGTGACCATTCTTATATTTGACGAGTGGGGTGGGTAAATACTATAAAAGCCTGGTATCCATGACATATAATTAGTGTTTTGTTACCAGAAAAGATAAAACCATAAAAAAACATGAAATTCACGGGGTTCATTAACAACATGCCCAAAGAAGATTATATTAATATATCTCTTTTTAACAAACGGTATTGTGTAACAGAAAAATTAAAAGGTGTTAATACCGTTTTCACATTTTTTTCCCCTGGTGATGTAAATTTATTAATTCAGGAAATAAAAAACAGTGTGGTTAAATTAACCGGACCGAAATTGATCATTTATACTCAACCATTGCAAAAATTTTTCAATTATTTAAATAATTTCTCTTCAAGTAGTGTGTCGTTTTCCAACAAACCAGATGAACTTCTACAAGAAATCGTAACCTATACATATAAAGGTGATGATGTGCTTTTGCTATCATCAAAACATACAATTTTAACACCGTTCAACACAAACAATGGAGCTCTGGAAAATTTTTTAAATATGGATTGGGAAATTTGGAAAACGGCTTTTGAAAATTTTGGAAAGTTTTCATTAATTACCGAGTGGATTGATAACAACCATTACAAATGCAATCCACAGTTTAGAACCATAGGTATTGTTGTGCATAAAGATAAAGATTGGTGGGCAACAAGAAAAGAAGTTGAAGAAATTTGCAAAAACCTTAAAATGGATACGGTACCGATTTTGGTAGAATTAACGGAACAATGGGACGATTTAAAATTTATAAGTCAAAAATCACATTTAAATCACGATATCGAAATAGAGGGTGCTGTTCTTTTACTGAATGAGGAGCTATCAGTAAAAAAGACTATAGATGGATTAATAACAGACAAGCCACATATTAAGTTGGCTTTTCGAATGATAAGAACGCACAAAGCTTTAAAATATTATTATAATGAATTAAAAACCGATAAATTGGTAATACAAAATTTTGAAGAATTTGAAAAGGATCCGAATACAATTGTTAAAAAAATATTTGAAAAAGCAAAGGTTCCTGTGGATAAAACAACTTATGACATATTGTATAATTTTGTTAAATAATACAATGTTTGGTTAAAATAAATAATAATTTTTAAAACTTAGAATTTTATTTAATAATTCCCTACACTCATCAAAGAATTAAATTTGTTTCTTTTTTAGCTTAATTTATTATTATATATTTATTAATTATGTAGGCAGTAGGTAATATTAAAATAAAGATATTACAAGAAAAATGGATATAATATTTAATTTAGAAATTATGTATATGGTACATATATTTAACTTGGGAATTACTACCAAAATAAACAATTATTAATTTAATAACTTTCATATTCAATTAAAAATATATATATATAGAAATTACTAGCTGTTTAGCTTTGTTTGAAAGCATAATTACTATACTTATTTAAAATTAAATGTATAAATTGATATATTTAAGGAAAGTTTTAGATGCATATTAAATAGTAATACTCAATTATGTTTATTCAAAAAGTGCGAATAATATTTTTAGCCCATAATGCCATACTTTTCTCTTAGTCGCCTTTTTGTTTGCCTTTTTAACCTAAGAGATGTTCAGAAGTCACCATGTCGCTGACTGTTATGAAACTTTCTCTAGGGTTTTTTTTATTTTGTAAAATTTCCATTTTCGTTTCTTGTCCCGGTTCACCATTTTGATATGTTTCAATTTTATAGCAGATTTCGACACCTTCCTGTGTAACATTTACCTTTAGATTGTCTTTAAACATTTGAACAATTTTATCAACCTAAGTCTTCTTTCATATCGTGTATCTGAGAGGATTTTCTTTTAATGTTCTGATTTAATTTTACTATTTCATCCACTAAATGGGCATTTATGTTTTTTTGAGCGTCCACCACAGCCATTATCTGATTCATTATTTGATCGCTGATATTTTGTCCAACTTGACTGGAAATTGAAAGGATAAATTTTTCATCGTTAAATAATTCGTTTAAGGTGTCTATAGTTATCATTTTAATGTCACTAGTTTGCCTTCTAGTGACTGGCATATTGGATCACCCAATTATAAATTACTCTAATGGGTGTAAGACACTTTTTAACGAAACGCTTTCCCGCCCCTAAAACTTATTAAGTTTTTAATTTTAATTAAATCTTTTCAGTTTTATTTCTTGAAATTTCTCAAACATTCGATTCTGAAGAAGAACCGGCAATAAATGTGAATTGTCCAAAATGTGTTTCAGTATGAATATATGATATCGAAATTTGTATATAACAAAAGTTATAAACGTTGGATGTAAAATCACAAAACTTAAATTTAAAGAAGAAAACTAATATATATATAAAATATAAAGGGGGGGGGGGATGGATACTAATGGGCGATATATATATAAATAACGGTGTCTACTATGTTTATAACCACTTAAAGTATTCATATTATAAACTATTACAACCTCATCTAGGTCAGCGGGAATTTATTTACCAGTTCCCACTAGCTGTTATCTTCAAGCCTGGCAATATATAGTAGTATTTGTTTATAATAATGACAACTGCAATTAGACCTATTCAGTTGATATTGTATTCAGATTATAAACCACTCCAAGCTACACCTAGAGCAGCGGGAATAGATTTACGAGCTCCCATTAGTTATTATCTTCAAGCGGGAGAATATATGGTAGTTGATTTAGCAATTCAGTGTGAACTACCCCATAATTATTGTGGACGACTTGCTTCCAAATCGGGCATATCACTACGTTGTGGTATCGAAATTGGCAGTTGTTATATTGATAAAGAAGACACAATAAAGGTCGTAATCTATAATTTTTCCAGTACAGATTGTTACTTCCATCAAGGAGATCAAATAGCTCAGTTAATTTTTGAGAAAATGACATCCCCACAAATAGAAAAAATTGATGCCATATCAAGAGAATGTACTAATGTTTTGAAATATTGGAAATTATCCGATCAGGCATACGATATTGAAAAACCCATAAAATCATATTCCGTTGGATTTTTATTAAGAACTCCTATTGATATTATATTGAAGGCAAAGGACAGATTTTTGGTAACGTTAGATCTCGGTATCTGTTTACCACGGGGGTGTTATGGAAGGATATCAAGTATCGAAACAAATTCTCGAAAATTTGGTATCGAAATTGGTGGTGGAGTTATTGATGAAGATTATCGAGGCAACTTGGGAATTTTATTATATAATCATTCAAATGCAGAACGTCAATTTAAACGTGGAGACGTTATAGCTCAATTAATATGTCATCCTATTTTTTACCCCAGTTTGCAATTTACAGACATAGCAGCCATAGCAGCCATGGAAAACAATAGTGAGCGCGGTAGCGATGGTTTTGGATCTTCTTATCAAACCCAAAAAAACACATATGAGAAATCTGAATAAGTTTTTATAGAATCATATCATTTTAATATATATAATAAACTTATTTGTGTAAAAAATAAAATAAAAAATTTAAAAACATTTAGTTTTATTTTAAAAGATTCAAAAAATATTTTTTAAATCACTTGAAGAAATGTGTTCCTGTTTTTGCAATAAATGTAAATAACTACATTTTTTAATTTTATATTTTATGTATCTTGTCAATTTTATAAACTGCATCATACAAAAGTAATGAGTTTATCAAATTTTATGCCCTCCCTGAATATTGGAAACATTTCAAATAACAAAAATATTTAATTATCATGACTGATTCATAAAATGAAATTCACTTGTTGATTTACGCCGTTCAAGAATATTGTGTTCCTAAGTTTGTCATAAATGTAAATAATAAACAATGCTATTTTTTAATTTTATATTTTCCATCCATTATTTGTATCATAAGAAGGTTTATTCTTATGATACAAAATTAATAGATTTTTCAAATTTTATTTTCTCCCTGAATATTGAAAGCAATTCAAATAACAAAAATATTTAATTATCATGTCCAATTAATTTAATGACAGACAACAAATACTTGTTTATACCTTTATTATTCTTATAAAGTTCCAACTATAAATGTTAAACAATATTAATCAGTTATTAAACAAAAAGAAAATAAAAAATCAATGTGTTAGATTATCAAGATCTTCCAAAGTTTCTATAGTATGTATTGTACCTCGAATATTAGCCTTAACGTGACACCCATAGTACCATACATTCTTTTTACCCAGTTTTGTTTTTGCCTCCTTGAGCAAGATATATTTAGCAATGGTCATATCTTCAAATATTACTATAGACGATCCTCTTAATTTTTTTCTATTCTGTAAGATTTCTAATTTGGTCGTGTGTTGGATTGTTGTAACAAGTACCGGTCTCGGTTTACCATTTTGACTTAATCCAATTCTAAAACAATTCTCAAAATCAACTTTCTGAAACATTTATTCCTAGCTTGTTTTTCAATAACCATATAATTTTATCAGGCAAGTTTTCATTTGGATCTTCTCGTAAACCACATAATCTAATGGAATTTCTTTTTATGTGCTGATTCAATTTTTCTATTTTACACTTGAACTGCTCATTAATCTGTTTTTGGGCTTTTAATTCTTGCATTATTTCATCCATTTGTTGTTTGATTTGCTGAACATCAAATTTTTCTTCCTTTTGACTACAAATAAAGGTGGTAAATTTTTCATCATTAAATAATTCACTTGTAGTTTCTTTAACTATTATTTTAATATCACTAATTTGCCCTCTAGTAAATGGCATTTCAGGTCATTGATTAAAAATGACTTTGTGTAAAACTTAACAATTTTTTATTATGTTTAAATGTTTTTACTTAAAAATTGTTAAATATTTATTTTTAGTAATTTCAAGCAAAAACCTGAATTATTTTTGTATCAGCAACCTCAAATTTATTTACTACACACTTGTTATGTGGGATCTAGAAAAATGACAAATAAACAAGTGGTTGCTTGTATTATATACTTTAGAGAAAGGGTATGATGTGTAATATGGGTGGGGTGATATCTACAAATTTAATAAATATTTTCATCAATAACAATTTCATGTTATTCTAATCAAGGAAATTAAGCAGCACACTTATTTTTCTGTGAAAATGGCATCTACACAAGTAGAGAATACCAATGTCACACTAAAAGAATACACCAATGTTTTAAAATATTGGAAATTTTCTGAACTTGCTTTCAATATTGAAAAATCACACTCAGCTGGATTTTTATTAAGAACTCCTATTGACATTACAATAAAGGCAAAGGACAGACTTTTGGTAATGTTGGATCTTGGTATTTGTTTACCACAGGGCTGTTATGGAAGGATTTCAAGTATTGAAACCAACTCTCAGAAATTTGGTATTGAAATTGGTGGTGGAGTTATTGATGAAGATTATCGAGGCAACTTGGGAATTTTATTGTATAATCATTCAGATGTGGAGTGTCAATTTAAGCGTGGAGATAATATAGCACAAATGATTTGTCACCCCATTTGTTATCCCTGTTTAAAATTTACAGACCCAGAATATATGGAAAACAATACTGATTCCAAAAGCAATGATTCTTAATAATATGTCAACCCCAGATAAATGTAATATTAATATATTTGTCACTTAAAAACAAAATAAAATATTTCAAATGTATTGTATTATTATAAAATTATTACCTATTATATATTATATTACTTCTAATCTTCATTTCTGAGTAAACATTATTTCTAAAAATGTTTGTAAATTCTTAATGAATTCATAGTTGTCTTCTTTATGCAATTAATTAAAATATAACCTTTGATATATCATACACAAAGAAAATTGAATATCGACCATCAAAACTCTCTCAACACATCATTTGAATAAATAATAGTTGGAGATTTTATTACAATAGACTTTTTCTGCTGGCAATCTAACATGCATTTTCTGGCAATACTGTCCAGATCTAAGTATACTTCTATTTCTTGATCTATTAATTTCTATAATTTTCTATGATTGATTCATTACAGTCTTCCAGGCTGTTTTGCCACAATTTGGTGAAGTTTTTCTACTTTGGTTATTATCCCATAAAAACACCGAATAATATTTTAGCATATAGGTATATTGCAATATTTTGAAATTATAAATTCTTCATTCCTCTTCATACTTTTCATAAAGGTTGGATTGGACATCTGTATTACAAAAATAATGGATATAGCTAAAAGAAATATAAAATATAGATAGTGTAACATTAATTTTACCTTTAATACCTTTCAAAAAATCTCCAGAATAATAAATTTGTTTTTCAAATGTTCCACATTATGCATTTAAACAAAATTATTAAAATATTTATTTTCCTGTATGTTGTTAACTTAGTGAAATATTTTGAGGTTATCCAAATTGTCACCTGACGGAAGTATTACAATTCATAGAGACATATAAGACAACAATGCAATTAGTCGTAGAGCTCTTTTTATGATCAATAAAGATGAAAAATAAATAAATACTCATTATATTCAGTATATTATACATGATAAACAAGAAATTAGATAATTTATACCCATAATATAAGTGCTTATTAATATAAAACTTTTACTAGTAAATCTATAGAATCTCAAATTTTCACACTTTAAAACATAGGACGTCAAAGTATGAAATAGTATACTTTGACTAAGATTTCACTTTGACGGTAACAACAGCACTACCGGTCAGCAACGTTGCCATATTTCTTGACATTATATTAGATGACAAAATGTTGTTCTGCTAGAATATACACTAATAAATGATATATTTTATTTGAATAATAGTGAAAAGCAGCTTTAACGAAACATGAGTATGTAAGTTTTTCTAGGTATATTTATCTTATTCGGTATTAGTTTAATTATCATATATTTTTTTATAAACTAAATCTTTGACATTACAATAGGGTTTTTGCGATAGTTTTATTTTAGCGCCATCCCCTTAGCATTGCTTTATGTTCCAGTCTCTGGTTAACTTATCAAAACACAAAGCATGGGTCATTCTGGTATTTCAAATTTCTGACAGCGATAAATCAAGTCACAATTTCCCGCCTGTTTTCTTCGAGCAATTTTGATGAGAGCATTTGCACAATTCGAGTTGTTAAAGAAAAGCGCTGTGTTATAGTTTATTCATTGTAAAATTTAGTTATCCGAGAAAAAGCAGTTTCAATTATTTCAAGAAAAATGGAAAGAAAAACTCTACGGAAATACGGTGTAATTGATTTTGTTCACATCAAGGTCAACATTTTACCGTTTTCCTGGCTTTTATACAATCATAGGAAGGAAAATATATGTTAGAGAATTGAAGGGAATTACATTAAATTTCCAAGACAATATATCATAAAAAAATGATCACAATTTCCAAAATAAATTTTGAAATGTATTCAGCAAGGTTAAACATAATTAATTAAATATTATTTTCTTTTAGGAATTTAAAGAAAAAAAGTAACTTTTTAGTTACATGCAGGGATGAAAAGCCATGGAAGGAACATAATTCATTAAATTTCTGGAGCAGAAAATAAAACATATGTAGATACATAATCTTTCAATTCAACTATTAATATTCATATTAGCTCTTTTAAAATAAATAACACTTTTTATTCTCATTTCATTATTTTTTTCATGAAGCCGGGCAGGTTTTGTCCCAGGAGCTGAACTGGTATTTTCTTCGGCTATAAATAGAGACAGGGATATGACATGAATCATGAAATATTTTTCATTGGAATTAACATGTATATCTGCATCAGTGATTTAATAATGCAACTTCATTGTTATTGATCCTACAAGTCATTGAAATTCAGAAATCTAGAAGAAATTATATATACATGAAAAAGAATTACTTTTTTTCATTTAGTGAATATGTAAGTATATTTTTTATATTTACTTACTATTGTTAATTCATTCTTAACTCCTGGAGATGCAATTTTTTCTTGTTTGTATGTATTCGTTAATTTCACTAAACCAGCATGGGTTTTGCTTTTTTAGTACATAGTGGAAATATAAGTGGGATTGTAATTCTTGTTATGTACAACATTAAACAACTTTAACTGCAAATCATTGAACTTTTGAGATGGATTTTTAATTAAAAATAGTTTAGTTATATAAGAACAACAATTATTTATTTATACAATAAGATAAGAGAAAAATTAGTTTACATATTCGATTATCTGCTCACTTTTCTCATCTCTTTTGATGATGGTTTTGAAAATACCAATGAAGAGTGGTATAAGTCATTATGGTTTCTTTTCATGGGTAAGTATTTACAAATAAACTAACTTTAGCGGTTTGTGTTAATTTCTATTCCATTTTAAATGATCTAAATTTTAATCTATAAACACAAACATATTTTACAAGCTGTTAATCCTGAGGGAATCTAGTTTACTTTACCATTACTAAATAATACTCATGTAATTTTTAAAAGTATTCTAATTTGTTTTGTTGACACACACCTAATTCTCATAGAATGGCACAAAATACAAATGAAAGAAGGTTTTCAGCAATAAACATGTTGAACTTTTATACGTTTCAGTTTTTTAGTTTCATCTTTTGTGCAGCACAAAAATAAACAGTAAGAAACGTTAACAAAATGTTCTTGACATACAATAAAATTGTTCTGTTAAAACAACATAAAATGTCCATGAGTGAGTAAGTTGGCCACAACCTACCTCTGTTCTATTTTTATAGAAAAAGAAATGTTCATCGCCAATTTTATCTTCACCTTTTCTTTTTTTACTTACTAGCACTTCAAATATATATAATATCGTAATGAACGTAACAAAATAAACGCACATTGTGGAGAACTGGGCTGTAAATATTCCCCCGGGTTGTAACTTATATGTGCCGATATATAGGAACACAAATACAGATTTTGCAGTACTAGCAGCCCACTAACAATAAAAAAAAATTATCCAACTCACCCGAAAAAATTCTGGCTACGGCCTTGTTCTGCTTACACTTCTAGTTACTTGAATGCTACTACTACTTAGTTATAAGTAAATTAAAATTTAAAAGATGAAGAATTAAAATATAGAATGATCATTGGTAAAATTTCTTTTTAAATAATGACTATTTTTACTTTGTTCCAATAGAGTTAGTGGTGATAACTTACTCATTGGATCATTTTCTAAAAATAAATTGTTTTAGCAAAATTACTATTTATGTCAAAAATATTTTTTAAATTTTATAATGTGTTGCAATATTTATTGTTCAATGTCTGCTACATTCAGTATCAACTAGAACTTTCTAAAATTTCATCATCATTTTCTGAACAACTTGATGTTCATAAAACCTTTTCTTTCTTTGAGCATCTAAAAATGTGTAACTTTTTTCTCATAAAATACCTATGGATACAAAAAATCAGTAAAAATACATTTTTTTTATTGTCAGATTATCATCATCAGATGATGTTGTTTCATCTTGTATAGACTTAATTATGTATGCCCCTTTTGATTTTCTAAACTTTGCTGCTCTCAGTAGTGCAAAACCTTCCTTGTAATATTTCAAAATATCATAATAGGTGTTTAAAAAAACAAAACAAACTATGCAAACATAGTTTTAATCAATTACCATATGAGTCACAAATTTGATTATAGTAATATGTAAATGTAAACCAGGTACCTTCTAAAATTCGTAAAATTGTGTTTTAACTCTCAAGCCATATAAAACTTTTAGACATAACATCTAAACATAATTCGGGTATAGTTCCAGATGTATTATTCAAACAGACCACACATCTTTTATTGCTAAAAATATATTTTTTGTTAGTTTATTTGGACGACAAATAAATGGATACTTTACCTTACTTTGATGGACTCTAACACCTCTAACAAAGAATATAGACCCATCTATATTCATTTAGCAGATAAATTTAGATTATGTAAAATGTTAAGAGAAAGAAAGTTGGATATGTTTTTGATCCCAATAAACTGATCGCTATAGAAAGTTGCCACAATGATGTCTTTCTGATATTCCTGCAGAATGGATTTTTCTGTGTATTTTTCCAACAGCTTGAAAAAGTATTTTCAAAACCATCATCTAAAAGAGTGTCATGAGATACATTGAACTATTTATAAATGATAAAATCAGATAAGATGAATATATACTAATAGTAACTAATTTTTCTCTTGTTCTGATTGGTTATAAATAAATAATTTATCATAAAGTTGTAACCTACAAAATTATCTAAATAATAAACTATTTTTATGGATATAAAAATGTCTACTACCTCTCAAAAGTTCAGCTTTTCTTCCTACTGACTTTATTTTTCTTTTGTTCAGTTTCCCTATTAATTCCTTTAATGTCGTTTTACCACAATCAATACTATTCCCACCCCACTCATTGTATTTCCACTCATGCCATTTTTAAATTTAGCGGTATCGTACCCTTTGGCCCACTAGCAACACCGAACGACAGAATAACGCCTATTATGTGTAAACAGTATACATACTTTTACCTTTAGTATACCACATATCTACAAACAAACGATTTTGTAGTATATCACCAATCCTTCATTTTTCACACTGTTGTCTATAATATTTCATCCATGAAGATTACATGTTGACTGTTGGGACAGTATTGAGTGTGAAAAATTTGTACAACTTGTACATTTATGAGTACTTTTTATGTTACAATGTATTAGAGACCTCTGGAATTTGACGAACTAATGTCTATCTGCATTTACATGTAAATACAACTTATATACTTGAGAACTATAGAACTAGAATCTCAAATGTTTCTATTGCATATTTAATTATTTGGAAAGTACTATTTTGAAATTATCTTATATTTTTTGTTTGTACTGAATTGTGAACATTTTCATATTTTCAAAGAAAATTGTTTGATTGTTTTTGGTGATGATTTGAAAACTTTTGGGTGCCACACATGTACAAACAAAAATCGTGTCTCCAACTACCAAACCTTTATTTTTCACATTCAGTGCTCTTTCAATAGCCAAGTTGGTCTCTTCATAATTTACTCCATGTAGATGACATAAGTGTGAAAAATTGTGGTGTTTTGTTAGAGTATAACATTTTATATTTTTATAATTGAAACATAGTGGTGTAAGAGATTGTATTGTTTTTACAATTATATAAGGTTGAATTTCTATACCAGTGGTTTCTAAGTGTTTTATAAAACATCAATTGGTATATTCAGACGATTCCACAATTTCACTAATTGGTTTAACATTACAAAACATTATTGTTATGTAATTAAATCTTGTGTCTTTTGTATTTTGACACCAACTTGAATAGTGTGTTATATATAAATATTTGTAATTAATAATTTTTATAACCAAAAAACACATTCAATTTTCATAAGCAAACCTATTTTACTTTAACAAACAATGAATTGTAATAATTTTAGGGAAAAAAGTAGTCCATTGTATGTGATAGATGAACTTACAAATACTTATGGACATCATATTCTACGCCTGCCTCCATACCATTGCATATTCAATCCAATAGAGAATATATGGGGAATAACTAAATCATACTACAACAAACACATAGGGAGAGATGGTAATTCTGTGGAACAAGTAATAAAACTTTGGAAGGAAGCATTGGCAACGGTTACACCAGAGGTTTGGGAAAAAACAGTCTCTCACACTGAAATGGAAATAAAGAAATGGTGGGATAGAGAAGTTCGTTTGGATGACAGTGAGATAGGGCCTTTAATCATCCATCTTGGTGAAGATGAAGATGAAAGTAGTGATGAAGATTAACTAAATTTAGACAACGTTGAATGTTTATGTTTAAAATAATAATAAGTTCTATTATAATATTTTTATCCAACAATATTGTAACATTATAATTCATATTACCTTTATGGCACAGTGTAACATTATACTCTTTACTTAAGTTGTCACATACCATACCTTATTTCATACTTTAATCTTACATATTATATTTCTTTCATCTCGCATGTATAAAATTTGCACATTTGTTATTTTTACTTCCACAGAATTTCTTTCCTTCTCATTGTTTAAGTTTATATAGAGTCAGCATATTATTTCTTATAAATTGTTATTTGTTATTTATGACCTTCAGTCGAGCAGATGATTTCATTCACTTATACTGTTAAGATTATTCTTGTAAAAATTTTAGAGGGATTGTACAAGTTTTCCCCAAATTTCTCATTATTTTTTTCAGATATGAAATGCAGATTTTTCTTAACCAATTTGAACATAGGCTATTAATTTGATTATCCTTCTTGAATATGCAAATGGAGGCAAATTTCAGGCAATTACAAATTTCGCCATCTTAACTGTAAGTTTTTTTTATTACATAACCATATTTATATTTAGGTGTGTGGAAACACAAAAAACAGCATGTTGCTGACAAATAGATAGCAGTTTGAACGCAGCAACATCTTAACATAATTTTTATTCAAGTTTTTGTATTTTCAGAAGGCTGTTACATTGTCTGTGATTCTTTTGCTGGACACACTGTATATCAAAATGTAAATAAAATTTGTGTGAATTAATATATTTTTTTATTTCTTACATTCTAATACTAAATTTGTCTATTATGTAGAAGTATTAACCATACAAAAAGTGAATTGTGGTTTGAGCTATATTCAGTTATCATAGTAACCATCTATATTCTTAAAATGAAGGTTAGGGGCTATAAATGACATTAACTTCTATCAAACAGTATTTATCATGTCGATTGTTACAAAATTTCATGTAATTAGTTTCTGAAATAACATGTAGTGACACACTCAGTATGCATTTTTAAGTTAAGCAAGTAAATCGACCAGGTTCTCAAAGAAGCATTTCAAATATCAGGAATTTATTCAGAAAGTATTATTTTGTCATTTTCTAAAATATTATACTTGTCTAATGTTAAAAATATTGGTGTATTTTAATCAGACATTCCATGTTCTTTAAAAATTTCTTGCTGTAAATTTAGATTTATGCACTCTATAAGTACCTAACTCTCTAAGCAACAATGCCATAGTTAGGAACACTGTTAAGACAGTCCATAATATATAGGATTTGGTAAAATTTGGTTAGACCATAATTTTTCTTGACGAAGTAATACATAGGTCTTAAGTATTAGAAACTTGAGAGTTTGAGCCCAAGAAGACTTTTTCTACCAGTACAGAACTATTATTTTTTTACATAGCTTCATGAGCAATTTAGGATTTTTTTGTTTACTTACTGTGCAATGTCCCCCAGGATTTATGAAATAATTAGACATATGGAGATTATGTGTAATTTTCAGCATAAACTTACAACTTGAGTTGAGATCTGATTATGATGTGGCCAATACTAGAACTTCAATCATGCACCAAGTCAGGAATTATTACTGTTATTGTTAGTTTCATTTTGTAACACTTAATTAAATCATTTTATGCATAGGTGTATTTACTACCAAATATAAAAATTTTATAGTTTCCCATTATTAAATACTAAATTTACACATTGTTAGAGTAAAATCTAAACAATAAATTTTTGTATACAGTCTAGCTATGGGACAGTGCTTATTGATGGATATTGTAATGCAGAAAACATGTAGGGCTTGCATATTTGAGCACTGATCTTTCAAAAAAAAAACAATAAAGTATTTAGTATTTATTTATCTATTAGTGTATTTACAATGCAACTATAACATTTACAATTATGCACTGGAGAGTGAACATGCTCCCTATATGCAGACTGGTGTATCTTAAAACAACTCAAATCAATATTATGTCTCTGTCCTCGTTAAGACTCCTAACATTTTCAAAACTCTGATGTCTTTTATTCAGATATCAAAGCAAAATTGCCTATCAATATAAACATCTAGATCATTGAACTGGTAAACTCTCGGAACAATTATTTTTATCAGATAATATATCATTCTTCTTCATAAATAAATTTATAAACTTACAGTTATTGACACTGAATTCTATAACATTAGTATTACTCCATAGTAACAATAAATTCAAGCAGCATAAATTTATAAAGTAAAATGTTCACAATATTCAAATTCATTAACCAGTTCATTCACAAATATATTTAATAGTAAGTCGAGCTAAAAAAAGTGTCTACGTCCAATCCCATTGTTATTTTACTATAGAAGATAAATGGCTTATTTGGCTGTTCTAAAACTAGTTTCATTGAATAATTGGTTCAGTTGACAATGTGATTCCACCTGGCTCCATATGTATTACAATTATATATATCATGAACTGTTTTCTTAGTTATTAGCTAATTTGATGGCTTTAAGAATTGCTTTCACTGGGTATTTAATAAGTTGATGATGTTGGTCCATTTGGCTCCACATGTATCACAATTATCCATATCAGAGGCTTTGTGTTCTATTTCCTTTTATTTGTTAGGAACTCATTTGCATTAATAATACTATATTTTAGATCTGTTTGAAAACAGTGTTGTTGGTTTGTTTACAAGACTTACCTAAATGTATAAGTCTAGTTTTCAAGTTAATATTGCTTACATCTTTTTTAGCTGTATAAATAAACACAAATAATACATTTCAAGAGAATCCCAATCAAAGTTATTTCATCTATTGACGTCTGCTATTAAATCTTTAGACAAGTGATTACTTATACCGCAATGTCTTGCATCTTTGCTTGTTCTTGAAGTCACATATTCTTACATTAAAGACTTGCGGTTATAGGTTATGTTTATTCAAGGAACACAAAGTGCTCTATAAATCAGTTTTGTTGTAAGGCACTCGAATATTCGTTCTGGGGTTGACAAATTAAAATTACTGTCATCTTAGAAACAATGCTCTAAGGACTTATTGACTAATCACATCAAACCGAATTACATAATGCAATTAATGTTATTTCAAAAATTAAATATCCAAACATGAAAGACATAAAACGAATGACAAAAGTAACTTGTCGCACACTCTGTATAGGGTTTTTTTAAATCTCGGAAAAAACAGTGACATCGGCAAGGCTGTCAAACTTGTGTGTGTGACGTCATCGGCTTGGTTGCTGAACTGAACTATAGTAAAGTTTTTTCATCTTGGCAAGATGCTGCTGAAATCCAATCAGTATGACATTCAGTGTCATCAGAAAATATCAGCTTCAGTTTGAAATTTTTTGTTGTGTTTGACAGGCGTATCCACCATCCAGCCCCCAAATATCCAACCGAACAACGCCCAAAAACACGCGCCCGCGCAACGGGCATATACTATACCTTTTCATTTCTCGATTAACCGCATTAGCGCAGCTCGGTGGACACCTGACTTTGTAATCAGGCAAGCCGCGTTCGATACCCGGCCAAGTATTTAGCTTTTTTTCTCTCTAACCCCCACAACCAACAACAGATGGCGTGCACCCCTGCAACACACGCAACCCACAATACAATTGCTTTCATTTATTAACAACAGATGGCGCGCACCTCTGCGACACAGCCAAATGTCTTTCGCGCACCCCTACGACCACCCCCAATGTCTTCTTCTTCCCAATGGCTTCTTCTTCTTATCCAAACACCAACTACCAACAGCTCGGCAGCAGCTCCCGGCGAGAACTCGATGACTGGTTACCTTTATGCCCACTTCCGGTCCAGAAACCGCTTTGCTTATCTACTTCTGTAGAAAAAAACTTAAGTGCTCCTTTTGTCATAACCGAAACACCAAAAACACCCTTCGAACGTTTCAACATTGATATTTTCGAATATCCAATGAGAAACTACGCACTGACTATTATGGATGAACTCACGAAATTTACTCAAGCTTACCCTATTGATGACAAAACAGCTAAAACAGTCGTAAACACCCTCTTAATATTTTTTCCAACATTACGGTACACCTCTTCGCATCCATTGCTACTATGGACGTGAATTTGACTATACTTTAATAAGGGACCTGCGCGAACTATGTGACATAAAGATATCCTTTTCAGGCGTCCACCATCCCGAATTAAACGGGAACCAGAAATGGTAACGTTCTCGCTTACGCAGTTATCTGCTATAATACTAAAAACAAGACTACCGGTTTCGCGCCCTACGAACTTATTTTTAGGCACACTTCTTGTAGGCCTCCGGAAACAATATATGATCAGGAAAAACTCATTTCCAAATACATTAGGAGACCTCAATAATAGAATGAATTACTATTATAGACTTGCCCGCGCTAAAACCGACCAACAAAAACAGAAATCAAAAGTCCGATTCCAACAACATATTTCAACTAACCAACCGGAATACAAAGTAGGCGACAAAGTTTACGTAAAACAATCTTAGATTAAAAACAAATCTGAAAACAAATTCAATAGACCATTTGAAATTACCGTGATACGCAACAATTCTGCAACAGAATTCTAGAAACTATGTATAAAAAACAACTAACACAAAATCATTTAAACCAAAAGTACAGACATACAGAAACAAATTTCATAATCCGTTAACTCTAAATATACAGACTTTTGGCTGACACTTATATAACTTATACTACTAACAGAAGAGAACGCGGACTTATTAACGGAATGGGCTCAGTTTGGAAAGCCTTTCCAGGAAACTTAGATGCGAATGGTGAATACATAAATGATTGTAAAACCAACATTACTAAAGAATTAGTGAAGAAACAAATATCCGTAACAACTTCAGTCATTATAAGCCTTAACAATAGCTTGCAAAAATTCCAATCGGATGAGAAAATATTCTCCAATAATATCGAAAAAATAAGACAGTCACTTCTATACATTTCGAATGATCTTGACTTTCATGAATTCCAAATCAATATCTTGGATCTTTGTGAAAGCCTAATGGAGAGTTACATATTTGTCTAAAACACAACGACGTTTTAACTGCAGTCTCTTTCGCCCGCTTAAAAATTTTACATAGTTCGATTATAAGCCCTGTAGATTTGGTCGATTCCCTTCAAAAAATTTCTCAGTCACTCCTTAAAAATAATTTACCACTTCCTATTTACAGTTCAAATGTTGCTCAGTACATCGATTTGATAGAATTGGAAGCATTTCAAATCAACACTAAACTCATTTTGGTACTCAAAATTCCTTTAGTTGACTCTTTATCAGGTTTATCCAATCCCAGTTTTAGATGATCGAACAGGGTTTCATCACATACTTTCAATAAAAACAAAATTTATCGCTAGAGATAACGATTCGTTATTATATACATCCTTCGAAGACCTGAGTAACTGCAAGCCATTAAACACACAGCATAAAATTAGTGAATCCCACATCCAATAGACAAAGATGCCATCTGCGAAGGGCAACTCCTTATTCACAATTAGTGCAATCACGTTAGCAGTAATTGGTGTTATCCTACTCACCGCCACAGCAATCCGGAAAAAGTTGAGTACGTTTACTAATTCTAACCCTACTAGCCAGCCAGCACCATGACCATGTCCCGCAAACAGCAATTCCAGAAGAAAGCTTCACAGTCTACTAAGCCCTACCGAAGACATAGAACTTCAGAACTTTCTCTAAAATTGATAATACAGCATGATGATCTTTAGAAATTTCTGTGCTACCCTGTATATTACAAATAAAATTCTCTTAGTTACGTCAAAAATCAAATAATAAACATTGTCAAATATTTAAATTTACATCTTGGAATTGTACCTTTTTAATCCGTAGTTTCTTAGCCATTGACAACGGGGTCTGATCTAGACCCCGAAACGTTTGGAATATACAGCAGTTTCCTTTAAAGTGTGTTGTTATTTCCCAATAAACAATTAGACATTGAAAAATATGCCACAAGTATCCTTCAGAAAACAAATAAAAATGTAACTTCTGTATTATAACTGTTTGGAATGCCAATTGAAATATTTAACAGAATGCAAATTTTACTACCTTGTTCACTTTAGAATTGTTTAAAGTGTCACTACTTTATCCTTTTGAACGTGTCTTTGATTAAACTGGCTTCTATTACACCTTGATGTATCTGGATTGATATTTCAAACTTCTGCTTCCTTTCAACTCTCGCTCCATTATCTGCTAGCTTCTGCTCCCTTTGTATCTGTCTACTTTGTCAGCTTTCATTCTGTATTTGTTATCAACTCGAATCAATACTGTTCCAACTCTACTGCTTGGCTTTACTGTTTTCCGTTACCTTTTGTTTCAGTATTAATGTACTACCATTACTTTTGTCCACACCAGCTTCTTCACCTCTTTAAAATATGATTGCTTTTGGATTAACTTGGGAATCCCAAATTGAAAATTTTGAAATTTTGAAAAATTTTGGTTTGTCAACTTTTGACAACTTAAATGTCACTTAATAATTACAAACAAAGTTTACTGTTGCACTGCTAAATTTCGAATCATCCTCTTGTTATGTACTTCCTCCTTTTATAGTTTTTTATTTTGTCATAGAACTTTTTAATTCCGCATTTTTTAATTTCCATTCTTCTATATTTTGATCCTCTTGCCTATATTTCATTCCCTATATGCTCAATTTTGTAAAATATCTTTCCATTCTGGTAAAATTTGCAATTATCTTATTCACTGGCCACCAGCAATTCCAACAATAACCTGTTTATAAATTTTATAATTTTTTTCTCTGTTGGCAACCAACAATACGATCATGCGATTGCACTTTCTGTCTTTGTCTTACTGTATGAATTTCTGACAGATTCGTTGGCAGGTTATGTCACAATTTCGCTCCAAAGTTTGTTTGGCAGGTCAAATATAAATTTATTACTTCTGTATCGAAATACTAAGTTTTCAAAAGTTATTTGCCCTAAAATGTTTTATTAGGATACTAAAGATGTAATTTATTACCCCTATTGTGCCGAAAATATGAAGTTGTTGAAGTTCTGGACTATTAAAATTATGAACTGTTACTTCCCATGTTTGTGTATTGAAATCAAGGTAAAATTTTAATGTTTCTGTTTGTTAAATATTTTCATTCTGATAAATCAATAGACTATTGCTATATGCTTATTTAAATTTCTACTACTTGTTTTTTAATAAATTTTGCTAGATTTCAAAATATATATTTAACTTGTTATGTTCACTGCATTTTGCATTATAAGTTATCAGTTCATAGTCTGGCTTTATTATTTAGGTATTTATATATGATTACAAAACCTTAACTCAATTTGATTTTTTCGTTGTGCTTTTTACATTTAAAAACCACGGTAACAAATTTTCTATTGCATATCAATGTTGGTATTTTTAAATTACACTGAACTTAATAATTTTAAGTAATACATGTGTTTATGAATTTTGATTTTCTATATATCATATGTTTTTTGCCCTTTGTTCGTCGGTGTGTGTGGTAACTCTGCGAAATGAAAGTTTTTTTTGTCACGGACGCCCTGTCAGCTCTCCACCACGATATCTCTATGGCCGCTGGTGAGTGACATTACTACGTTTCAACTTACTATCAAGTGGTAGAAACATTACCTCCAGTAACCTTGTTGGCATATATAGTAAGTGATTCACTTATGACGCAAACTGTCCGGGTTCGATTCCACATGACTGCGACGGTTTTTCATAATATTCCAACAGAGCACGTGACCAATGAGAGCGCTTCAATGGAGGAGTTACAGAGCACATGACAACTGCTTATCTACTACTTCATAACCTGCGCAGTCATGTTGTTGGTAGTCCACGCTAGTGTCTTGGGCGTACGTCAGCTGTCAACCGCGAGATAGTAGCGCCACCAACGGTTCCATGCCACTAACCCGGGGAAAAACAGTTCAAATCTATGGCGTACGTCAGCTGTCAACCGCGATACGCCACCAACGTCCCGTGTTGCTGACCCATGGTCCGATCTCATTGACCCGATGATTACGTTACACGGCACGTGCCGATAAGCGCTGGTGTGCTCATCAAAGGATGCCGCTTTTCCCGCGACCAAGTGCGGCTACCCCTAATATTATAAATAATATAAAAATTGACAAAATTGTCAACATTATTCTACCGAGAACGTAATATGAGAAGAATCTCAAAAATTTTAAATTTACAAAACGTCAAAAATTTCAACGTCACCGTAAATGTGAGAATAAGTGAAAGTCTCAAAATTCTCAAAAATGTCATGTGACAAAAATGTCAAAATTGATAAAAATGCTAGTGTTAGCAATTATGAATGAGATCTCTCCAAACTTGTTTTCAAACACAAGATAATTTTATTTAGAATTCCATTTACAACATGGCGAATGTAATGGCAAACAATTCTAATGTTCAGCTTCGCGTCTTGATTCGTAATGATGCCGGAAGCGATTCTCCATCTCGCAAGTCAATCCTATTGACGTAGTTTCCTTTTCCGTTCTGGTTGTGCCCTCTGCGTTTGCTTAGATCAAAATTGACATATACAGGGTCATTCTGGACTTGTATTGCTAACACGGCCATCCTGATAAGGTTTCGCTCTCGAAACCTGTACTTCTTTATCGCAGTCATGGTCTAATGCAAATGTACCTATAATCATCAAAATATAAATATCAAGAGAACTTCTGTCTAAGATTCCATAACCTTTAGACACTCTATCCAACTACATAGTTGGTTGAACCTGAAAAAAGCTTTTAGCGTGCAAGGAATCAGATATTCCAAAACCTTCAGACACTCAACATGACTAAACACTCTTTAGTTCAGAGGTTAACGCTGAAAAATTCAACTGTAATTATCAATGCTTAGATAGCTTTCCTGCAATAACCAAGCTTGGTTGCTTGGAATTAATGATTCCAAAACATTCAGACACTCAACATGACAACCCTCGTTAGTTCAGAGGTTGAAGCTGAAAAATACAACTACAAATTATCATTGTCCAGATATTTCGCCTGAAATAACCAAGCTTATCGCTTTCCTGAAATCAAATATTCCGAAACCCTCAGACACTCAACATGACTAAACCTTCTTGAGTTCAGAGGTTGAAGCTGAAAAATATAACTGGAATTTATCATTGCCCAGGCATTTAGCCTGACATAACCAAGCATATACTTGGATTCAAAGATTCCGAGACCCTCAGACACTCCACATGACTAAATAGTCTTTAGTTCAGAGGTTGAAGTTGAAAAATACAATTGCAAATTATCTTTGCTTAGACATTTCGCCTGAAATAACAAAGTTTATCGCATTCTTGGATAAAAGATTCCGAAATACTCACACACTCAACATAACTAAACACCTACTAGTTTAGAGGTTGAAGCTAAAAAACACAATTGCCATCTTAAAACTTATAGTTTGCTTGAAACGTAGTTCTATATATTTTTCATTGATGTAAAAATAAAATACCCCGTAGTAAATAGTAGTTGGCATTATCAAAACAAAAATTCTATTCATGTTCAATTTGAAATACTCAAAACTCAATTATTAATAGTAAACGTAAGTATTGTTTAGAAAACAGATAGCACAATTAATCTTTACAAATATTATTATTTTTAAGTAGATAAAATCTGTTAAATCTTCAATTATAATCTAACTAACTGGCCATGACCCAAGTTGATCCTTGGCTGCCTTTTGTACTTTATTCTTGGCTACCCTTTTCATTTATTATGTCCACTTATCATTTATTGCAATGTTTTCATAGGGTCCTTGAAATTTGAAGTATGTTTTACTTGTGTGTATTTTACTTGCACGATACACTAAGATAAAGTCACCTGCTGCATATTTCTCTCTGTAATCCTTTTTTTTTGTGAATATCTTGTTTATCAGATTTTCCTGCTTTCAACCTTTCCGATACTCATCGTCGATCAGTTCTCAGGTTGCGGAATGGAGTGAGATTCTCATTCTGATCGGAAAGTGACGTTTGAATTAATGAGGTACTTGTTTCGATTCCAATCAATGCTCGTAAGGGTGACTCACCTGTTAATTTCTGAACCGTAGTGTTCACAACTAATTGTATCTTCCACAAACCACTCGGCCATACCCGTTTGATCTATTGGCTCAATTTACATCTGATGTGACAAAATCGTAATCAATATAGCAGGTTTCTAAATATGAACAAACTTTGAAGCATACATAACTATTAACTACTTTGGTGTATCAAACAGTGAAATAAAAATATGTAAGACTTGTTCAGTTTTAGGTCATATCAAGTTTTTGTGAGCAATAGATCGTAAAATTTTGTATATGTAACTATACTATCAAAGAGTTTCTTATAACCTGTAACAACTGATAAGGCCCTAAACAATCCATGTGGATGGTTCGCAACGGTACTCCTAGTTTGTCTTATATACCTTTGCAGGTTTTGATAACAGCACAAATTAAACAATGTTTTATAAACTTTTAAATAAATTCTCTAATTCGGGGAAACAAAAAGTGTTTTAATGTCGAAATGATCATTTCACCGAAACAGGAAACAGGAAGTAACAACCCTAACTTGCTATGTTTCTGTAACAAAAAAACCTACTATTTTACTTTCGTCAGGCATTTCGGTCTGATGACAGAGAATACCATTTTTTAATATCCTGATTAGTATCTGGAACATCCTTCCTTAATTGGGTACGGAGTTGTTGTAGGTACCTCAGAATTGACATTTTGGTCTGCTATCATGTGTCAATTTATTCACTGCTACATAGTTTCTGCTAAAGATATCTTCATGCTGTTGAAAGTAACCTTTACGATAAACAACTGTAAATTTAAAATATTGCACATGTATCCACCACCGTGCTATAGGCGAACCAATCTCGTTCTTACGTTCTATAAACTTAATGACATTGTTAGCAGTCATTAAACTGACACTAGTCCCTAACAAATAAACCCTAAATTACTTCAAGGCTTACTAAAGCAAAAGTATCTACTTCATACGAATGGTATTTAGTTTCTGCTGGACTGTAATATATAACCTCTTTTTTATATCGCGCCATACCCCAGCGAACTAGCGTCGGTATGCAATTCTGTAGTTTTGGATTAAAAAGTCGATGTGCTTGAGTTAAACGTTTAACAGTCGATAACATAATATTTGGCTTGCTCGGAGTTATCTGTCCATAACAGTTTTAAGTCTTTGTTTTTGATCAGGCTATGATGCATTAAGTCTTTGATGCTAAATTTGGGACGTAACCAGCGTTATATTATCTTTTGTACACAGAGCAGCATTAATTGCTCTCTGGAATACTGCTGGCGTATTTGCCAACCCAAAAGACATACGCATATATTCATAGTGACTATCTGGTATAACAAACCCCATTTTCTCGTATCAATCTGTGCTGATAGGTATTTGATAAAACCGTAAATTCATATTAAGTGAAGTGAAATATTTGATCGTCAACTCTAGGTAAGGACATCTACACCAGTTTATAGAGCAAAATTGAACTCATTTTCGGACATAAAATTTAACAGCAAGTCGCTTATACCATCACGTCAGTAACAGTTTATAGAGAATCAATGCTAAGATTTTAAAAGCAAACTCGTAGCAGTAAACTAATTAAAAATAAAAACCGGCAGAAATAGGAAGATCTTTTGTTTTTTGCTATTATAGTAAAAAGTAGTGAAGGAATCGTAATGCCGTTTACAGAAAAGTTACAGAGAAATATAAATCCTTCTAAACGAGCGTTTATATATCCTAATTGGATCATTTTTATCGGGTACACATAGAATAACTGGTCAACAGTGGATTTTTTTTTAAATTTATATCTGGAATTCTGGAATATTAATTATCCTTAGAAAGCTAGTTTATGATGTTAAGTTTATATGGGCTCACGATGGATACTATTGAATAAGTAGTTTTTGAAGAATTGGAATTTAAATAATTCAGAGATATTTTGCATATTCCATCGTATTAACGAGACAAGTCCGACCGGTATATTCTAAAGATATTTTGTAAGTTCAAAAATCCCACTTCAATTTGTCATCTTGGATTTTTGATATAATGTCGAGAAAATGGTTTACAATAATAATAAATATTGCATTAAATGTACAAATATGTGACAGCCAGTCAGCGGTGCACTGACCATAGCTGTCAAGGCACACGGATGGATCTACAATTTTCTTTATATCTTTATATATGTATGTATACGTTTTTTCTCAACAGTTTATTAGGTTTTTATTCTCATAACTATTACATGCCCAAATTGGCCTATTTTTTCATTGATTTATTAGGTTAATCGTTACCTGTATACAGTATAAATTGCTTATTCCACTCACTGGATCCGCCACTGTCAAGACATCGGACGAAAAATAAGGGTCCGTCATTTAAGCCAATTTTCAAAAGCAGTGTTAATATATTTTACCGCACTATAACAAAAATCCAAGATATACGAAGTGAAGTGCATTTTATGGGCTTTCAAAAGATATTTTTTCTTATCGCCATCGAAGTTTGGTGGTTAATATGATATGTTTTGCAAAATATTTCCAAAAATTATTTAAATTGCAGTTCTGCAAGATCTACTTAACATACATATCGATCTTCAGCGTTATAAATCTCAACGTTATAAGCTATCATTAGGAGGCAGTTTAAGATTCCAGCTGTTATTACAATCATTTACTTTATATACCTCCTCCTTTTTGGAAGTTGGTTAATAATTTACTTCTATAACTTTGCTGTTAAAATTGTGTCAGATGTCTTATAAACTACTATTTACGTGACAGCTAATGCGGTTTGATGTTGAATTTTATGTCACTTAAAAAGTTCTATTGACTGGTATATACCTATCTTTTACGGTATACGAATTCAACATTTCATGCTAATCTGCCACTAACCTGTAAGCTCTGTTCTTCTTTTTTACTAATAGGACTGGACTTGCGAACTACTCTGCTAATACTATTTTTTAACAAATCATTAAATGTGGCCTTTAAAGTAATGTATTTTCTGTATTGTCAATCTCTATGGACTCAAAATCATAAGCTGAATGTAAGTTAAAATTATTTCCAATAGATCTTTACAGCCTTTGCAATGCGCAGGCATTGAAGCGATACAATCGTCTTCATTCAAAGGAATTAAGGCAGACTATTATATTTTTGTGTGTATGTATATATATATATATATATATATATATATATATATATATATATATATATATGTTATAGTTGTAACTGTAATGTGGTTGTCCTGAATAGCAGTGTTATTAAAAGAAGTTCTGAATTAATTCGAAAGGTTTGTTCTCTGTAAAGTTTGTTTAACTCTTTGTTGAATTTTGTTGGGTAATTGTTTTCGGTGAGAATATTTTTTACAATTTTGAAGAACTAGATAAATTATTAAATGACATAAATAACAAAGAAGCAACTATTAAATTTACCCTAGAAATTCAACAAGATAATAAACTGTCCTTTCTAGGCATATTAATAACAAAAACAGAATCTTCATTCGAAACAGAAGTTTATATAAAACTAACTCATACCAACAGATATCTAAATTTCAATTCAAATTATCCGAATACAGTAAAGAAAGGTGTTATTACGTAGTTATATGATAGAGCAAAGACCAACTGTTCTGATGATAATAGATTCAACAAAGAAAAACAATTGTAAAAAATGTTCTCACCTGAAACAATTACCCCACAAAATTTATTAACAAAGAGTTAAAAAGACTTGAACAGAGAACAAACCTTTCGAATCAACTCAGAACTTCTCTTATTAACACTGCTACTCAGGACAACCACATTACAGTTACAACTATCCCATATATACAGGGTCTGTCAGAAAGATTGAAAAGAGTGGCAAACAGATTTAATGTTAAAACAACATTCCAAACAAGACATACACCGAAATCACTAATATCGAAAACAAAACCAACTAACAAAAGTCATAACTCAAAAAACTGCATGTTCCAGATTCCTTGTGAATGCAATAAATTTTATATTGGAGAAACATAGAGACCATTAAACTTACGGATAAATGAACACAAGAATTACATAAAGAAACGACAATTTGAAAAATCGAAAATTTGTGAACATGCCAGGGACCTAGGGCATAAAATACAATTTGACAATTCAACTATACGTCTCAAAGAACAACATAACACAAAACGAAAAATAAAAGAGTCTGCCTCAATTCTTTTGGATGAAGACGATTGTATCACTTCTACTTCTGTAGAATTCAATCGTTTCTGGTTACCGATAATTAAGGAAGAAATTATTAATGGTTATCTCCTTTTGAACAACCCAATATAGGGATAGTTCATAAGTGTTTTCCTAGGTTTTCCCTTATAACGTTAATGGGATCACTGAAACAGCTGAATTCTTTGATCGCATTTTTGGCGAATGCGCTGTCTTATAACAAAGTCCTACCTAGGAACGCCACTTATAAATTCTCAAGATAACTCTTTCAAATTCTTCCATTTGAAAGCGGTTTAACTTAATACATGATCTTTAGAATTTTTTGTGCTACCTGTATATTTAAAAACAACAAAAATTTTCTTATATCAATTAAATGTCATAAATCAAACTTTCAATTTGCAATTTACATTTTCAATGCATATTTTAAAGCCATTGACAACGAAGTCAGAATCGATTTTGAAACGTTTGGTATTTTCTTTCGATGTACAGGCTTTTTATTTTGATGTGGTGTTATTTTCCAAGAAAACATAAAAATAATTGAAAAATTTGTATTCGCGTTTTAAGTAAAAATAAAGTTTCAATTATGTAAAGGTCTATGAAGAAACATTTACACAGGGGTCATTTGTTCTAAATGCTACGTAATTTCAATAACTTGATTAAGATGTTGATTCGAAGCATTATATAACTGAGTTAGTTACCTAAAAATCATTTTTGTCAACACACTTTATGATGGATCTGATAATCACCATGTATATGATGGTGTTTTGTCAATTTTCCATTTCAAAATTCTAGGTTAAAAAAAACCCGCACCTGTCAAAAACATTTTGTATTGTCATAACTTTCAAAGTTTCAAATCGATTCGACAAATTGAACTATCATTCAGATCAAAATCCAATTGCAACATACTTAGTAACATACAAGTTATACAATAAAAATAATGTAAATCTCATTTCGTTCCCTATTTGTAAAAAATGTCTCCGGTGAGACACCAACTGTAAAATTACTACACTGACCACTAATTTTTATGTTCGCTATAAATGACTGTAGATAACCTGGTGTTTTACTGCCTAAAATTGTTTCAAAGTGTTCTATTTTGTAAAACTTATATGTTCAAACATGTGTCAGATACTAATGATACCTGGTTCTGTAATACCAAAATAGAAAATTGCCATCGACTTAATGGTTAATCCAGGAATGACCTAATATTAAGCAGAAACTTATCTCTTCACTTATATTATCAGGTTTATGCTGACCTACTTTTAGTTGCTTTAGTTCAGCAATTCTGTCTTACTTGTCGAGTGATACTTGAAATTTAATTTGTCTTCGCTCTTTTCGTCATAGTGGCATCACCAAGAGGATCATTGAAGTTACACAGGATATCAATTCTGAAAAACTTTCAAAAGTATTATAGTGCATTATTAATGAATTACAAAGTTTAATTTCCAAAAATTTCGGTTAAAAATTAATTCTATCGTTGACGCACCACTGAGCATTACACCAGTATAGGTTGCCGATGTTACAGTTAGCCTCATAACAAAGAGTCAAAGATTTTTTTACAAAAACATCACAAGAACCTTTCAACATGAAAAAAATTAATAAAATTCCTAATCTCACCACTATCAGTAAATCTCTTTTTAATTCCTGTACTTGTTGCAACAATGTTTCAGAAGATTTCTCTCCGACTTAATGAGAGCAGGTCAATTTGATCAGGAGCGGCTCAGTGCCATAAAATGCCACCTAGAACACATGTGGGCAATTCTTGGATTATTTTTATTGTGGAACTCGAATCCCACTTCTTATACTCTCTTCGAGGTGTCATTTTTTTGTACGTAAGACAATATATATAATATATATTGTTTCTGGTTAGGGAACCTTCATCAGTTGCGCTTCCCACAACTGAATGACCTCTCGCACACTTCTTTATGTATTTGATACATATCGTTAAATTTGAAGACGCGAAATTTAAAGACGGACATCTAAGATTTTCGGAGAAACTAGCACGTAGAGGTTCCGAATCTGGAGACGTTCCATGTAATTGCTACTACCCGTAATTTCTAGGTTAGAATGTCACGATGAAATTTTCAGGTTAACTTCACTTGTCAGAGATACTGAATATTCTCTTCGAGGTGTCATTCTTTTGTGCGCAAGACATATATATATATATATATATATATATATATATATATATATTATATTGTTTCTGGTTAGGGAACCTTTATCAGTTGCGCTTCCCACAATTGAAGGACCTCTCGAACACTTCTTTATGTATTTGATACATATCGTTAAATTTAAAGACCGACATCTAGGATTTTCGGGGAAACTATCACATAGAGCATCCGAATCTGGAGCCGTTCCATGTAATTGCTGTTACCCGTAATTCTTAGGTTAGAATGTCACGATGAAATTTTCAGGTTAACATCACACATCACTACTTTAACACAATTTATATTCACAGAAATATTTACTCTTTATCTTAACTATACAATACAACCGTCGAATACAGAATGAATCCCATTGCCAGCTGCCCGTATTTATATATTCCCAGAAGTATCGGAATAATGTCGATGTCACTGAGTCGAAAGATTGTTTCCATCATACTTCTCACCCCCCCCCCAATTCAGTCCATCCAACACGCAGGCTATCTTTGCGACCGCCAATTTCATCAGATTCTTCTCCATCATGGCATTCCTCAATTCTACCAGAGTCTTCCAAAGATCGCTGTATGTTGGCTTGTCCCGCGAGAACGTTTTCGTTACCATATAAAAGATGTATCTGGTACCCACTGGTTGTTTATCTTCGAGATGAAGGACCTTCCCTACCACTAGATCTTCCTCCCGTAGCTTCTGGAAGTGGCTGTACTTTTTGGCAAACACCTTGGCTATTCCTCTGGACATCCAGAGATCTCGAGCCACACAATGAGCCAGGGTATATTCTATGGGCACCTCAAACAGGTCTCGGGGTTCCTCTCTTGTTACGCCGTGCTGCACTTTCTGCCCATCAGAGTACAGTGCCATAAACTGTTTGAATCTCATCGCGTCTTCGGGTGGATGGATGCTGCGGACTTGGGTTTGGCCAACTTCGCTGTCATGACTTCTGGCATAAAGATCTAACCTGTTGAAATGTACCACCTTCGGTTTTCCTCGAGGTAGCTTTTTTGTAGACAACATCGTGGATTTTCTTCTCAATTTGATACGGCCCCTCTCAAGCTCTCTGTAGCTTGGGCGAATATCCACGACGACGTTGCGGGTTATACAACCAAACAATAGCATCAACTTAGAATTCTCCGCCCTCGGCTTTGAGGTCGTAGGCTTCCTTCATTCGAGCACTGGCATTCTCGATATTTAACCGGACTCGTTGTTGGATGTCGTTCATTCTTTGACGTAGCTGGCTGACATGGTCTTCACCTGCGGTCTCTTCTCCTGGGGGACATCCAAACTTCAAATCGCATGGTAGTCTTAATTCTCTTCCCATAATAATACTGGCCGAAATCTGACCCGTGGACTCGTGCACAGACGAACGATATGCCAATAGAAACAAGTGCAGATACTGGTCCCAGTCTCTTTGGTGGTCAGAGACTACCTTTGACAAATGGCGGTTAATGGTTCTATTCATCCGTTCTACCATTCCATCAGATTGTGGGTGTAATGCTGTCATCCGTGTTTTATTGATCTTCAAGAGCTTGCAGACGTCTTGGAAAAGAGTACACCCGAAATTTCTACCTTGGTCTGAGTGCAACTCCAAGGGAACACCAAAACGACTGATCCATTCCTTGACTCGGACATCAGCAATGGTCAAGGCTTCTTGATTCGGCAAGGCATACGCTTCGGCCCATTTACTAAAATAGTCCATCACCACCACAATGTATTTATTTTCAGAGTCGGATTCAGGAAATGGACCGGCGACATCAATGGCTACTCTTTCGAATGGACTGCCCACGTTATATTGCTTCATCGGCGAGCAATAGCTCCGACTTTTGCTCGCTTCTGAGGCTCATTACTTGCTGCACAAACGGTACATTTCCAGCACCAATCCTTAACATCTGCTTGGCAGTTTACCCAATAGAAGCGTTCTCTCAACTTCCCCAGGGTTTTCGTTAGTTCCAGATGTCCTCCAGTTGTACCATCATGTAGTTCTGGTCTCCTATTTCTGGGAACTACAATCTGTTTTCTGTCGTTTTCCTCCTCAGGAGTTTCCAGGACGCGCTTGAGAAGTCCATTTTCCAGGATGAGGGAGTTCCACTGAGCCCAGTACGACTTTATGGTTGATGAATATCGGGAAATCTCTTGCCACGTAGGTTTGCGGCCTTCTTTCTTCCACCGGATAACTTGATTTAGTTCTGGATCTAATTTTTGGTCTTTCTGGACCTCCTCAGGTTGCCAATGGTCATCGACGGCGATCTCCTCGATAAGGCATCAGCATTCTTATGGCTTATTCTTTTACCATACAGGTACTTGTAGAAATGCTCTACCCCCTTTACCACAGTCAAGAGCTCACTGCGACTAACGCAGTGATTGCGTTCAGGCTTACTCAAGGTCTTGCTGAAATATCCGATGACTCTCTCCTGACCCTCCTGGATCTGCGAAAGCACAGCACCAATTCCGACATTGCTTGCGTTTCCATCAGGCAAAGGATAACATAAAATGGGAGCACTCGTCAAAGTTCTTTTCAATGTCTCGAATGATCGCTGACATTCCTCCCACTGGTACTGCACCTTCCGTTCTGTGAGTCAAGTAAGTGGCTTGGCGATGTAGCAAATCCGACTACATACCGACAATAGTACGTACATAACCCCAGGAAACTTTTTAACTGGTGGATATCTTTAGGTATCGGCCATTCCTGGACAGCTTTGATTTTCTGCTTATCAACAGCTACTCCTCCTGCGGAAACACATGACCAAGGTATTGCATTTCTTCTTGGAACAATTGACACTTCTTCGGGCTTAACTTTAGTCCGGAACTTCGAAGTCGCCAAAATATCTCCTCCAGGTTATTCGCGTGGTCTTCAAATAATCTTCCAAATACGATAATGTCGTCAAGATACACCAGGTATGCTTTCCATGAAAGCCCTTTTAACACAGTTTCCATCAATCTTTCAAAAAGTTGCTGCAGCATTACACAACCCAAACGGCATTACCGTGAATCGGTAAAGTCTTGAGCCGATGGTAAAAGCAGTCTTTTCTCGGTCTTCCTTAGCTAGTTCCACCTGCCAATAACCGCTCTTCAGGTCCGGGGTGGAAAACATCTTTGATCCAGCCAATGTATCTAGCGTATCGTCTATTTTTGTAGGGGATGTTATCTTTCTTCGTTGCGTGATTTAATTGCCGATGGTTCACGCAAAATCGGTTCGAAGCATCTTTTTTTTAACTAAGACAACTGGGGAAGCCCAAGGGCTATTGGATGGTTCAATAACACCTTCTTTCTCCATCTCGCGTAATATCCTGTCGGCTTACTCTCTTTCAGCTAGGGGTAATCTTCTCGCCGACTATCGAATAGGCTAATATTAATTTTGTGTTTCACTAGATCAGTTCGTCCTCTTGAAGTTCCCAACATCGAAGATATCCTGGTATTTTTTAACGATGTGCCTCAATTTTGCTTGATGAATCGGTGATGAGTCTTTCTAGTCCTTCAGATAGTTTAGTTGGTGGTATTTCTGCATGCTGTGTGCTTCTGACTACAGAGGAAACTGTTGAACAATGACCCAAAGTTCTTCCTTTCTTTAACACCACCGAGTAATGATTCAGGTTCATTATTCTCACTGGCACAATCTCCTTGGCACGACACAGAGTCTTCCCTAGTGCTGTACATCTGCCTACATTTTCATCGTGAAGTTCGGGATCAAACATCATTACTGTTCCAGCTTTAGCTTTTCCATCTAAGCAAGCATCTACAATGATTTCTGCTCTTTCCGGAACATTGACATCCTCTGCTAAGATGGCTCGGAGCATTATGTCATCTTTCCATGAAGCACCACTTCTTCTTCATTGACCCGCAAAATTCCATCTTTGAAGTTTAACTGGAATCCCTTGGAGCTCATGACATCCATTCCAATGATGACTTCGTCTTCGATGTCTGCCACTAATGCCCGATGTAGGAAAGTTGTCTTTCCCAAGGTCATTTCAACCTTGTTGGGCCTTATGACTGTTTTCGTCGCACCAGTATCCAGCAGCATTGCAAATTGCTTTCTATTAATAAGGTCATCTATAAAGACACTGTTAACGTGGTTGCGTAGCGAAGCGACATATGGGTTGGTAGTTGGAACTTGTTGGTTACAGGTCGACGATGGTCCCTTTATATTGACCTTCTTTAGTTTCGCCGACTCTGGACATGTCCTACCTTACGATACTTCCGACATCTCACTAGTTTCGGTAAGGACTTCTTCTACTATCTTCTTTACAGAGGCCCTATCATTTCCGCCGTCTCCTGACTCTCATTCAATAATTCAAAAACTAACCAAAAACTAACCTTTCTATTACATTTTCCGATGTGGCTGGATGGGCAAGGCGAACTAGACGGGCAATATCAGCTTCAAACTCTTGTAGGGATTCATTTGATTTCTGGTGGCGATTTTTCAATTGGGAGTGGTAGACGTGCTCCAAATGTGTCTGGCCATACCTCAGTTCTGAATGTTTGACCAGTTGATCGTAGTCTTTCTGCTCAGAGGTATTCAACATTTGCAAAATGTCTGTAGCGTTCCCTCTTAAGGCAAGAGTTAATGCTATTACTTTCTCCTCTGTCGACCACCCGTTTAGCCTTGCTGCAGCCTCGAATTGGCGCCGATAATTTGTCCATGACGATTTTCCATGAAATTGGGGGGTTTCATTTTGTGTCTTGTCCCCTCGAGGCTAATTTTCGAATCCACTACTTCTGGACTGTTTCTGCTTTCGGTATTTGGTGGAGTTTATCCCCTTGTTTTGCCACTACCTGCTCTTTTATTTTGGTGTTCTCGCCCTCCACTACCTGTTTTAACTCTTCTATGCGCATCTCGTTTTTAACTTTCGTCTGACTCAGCTCTTCAACTATTGTATGCTTTAGTTCTTCCATCCAGGTTTCATATTTGACCATCGCCTGCTTCAGACCTTTAATCCGGACTTCATTTTCGACAATTGTCTGCTTTAGCTCTTCTATCCGAACTTCATTCTCGACTATTTTCTCTTCAAGCATTTCTGAATTTTTCTCTACCATGTTTTTCAAATTTTCTTCTAGGGATTTAGAATTTTTCAGTAATTGGGCTTCTAAATATTCTTTCAAGGTTTTAGATTTTTCTATTAGTTTGTCTTCTAGGACTAGAATTTTCTCGTAATTTATCTTCTAAAGCCTGGTTCAATTTTTCAGAATTTTCTAGTAATTTGTCCACTAGCGTATTAACATTTTCTACTAATTTATCATCTAAGGACTTAGAATTTTCTTGTAATGTTTGTAGCTTATCCTTTAAAGTCTTAGAATTTTCTAGCAATTTATCTTGTAAGGTTTGTTTTAAACTTTCCTCCATTTGTTTTAATAGCATGCTCATGTCCCCAGTACCAGAAACTTCAAACAAATAAGTGTCGGGATTGTTACCTTCATTTATTAGAGCCGTTGTACTAATTCACTTTTCTTCCCACTAATCTCTAAATCCCTTTCCTCAAGTTCTTTTTTTAAGTCCGTCACTTTCAATTGGTCCAAATTCACTGTTTTAAACATTGTCAGTCTATTTATTTTTCACTTCTAAAGTTCCACAAATACACCTACACCTGTCACCACTGTAATATTTTTATTTTCACACTCCGGTTCAGTTCTGTTCTTGGATTTATGTAAAAACACAGTCCAACTCACTCTAATTTATTTCCACTACTTTATCACAATTTATATTCACAGAACTATTTACTATTTATCTTAACTATGCAATACGACCGACGAAAACTGAATGAATCCCATCGCCAGCTGCCCGTATTTATACATTTCTCTTGGAATTATTCTGGCAAGTCAACGAATTATCGGGAAACTTCTTTCATGTGCTCTGGAAGCTTCAAGGGAATTCCCAGTAACGGCTGCGGTTGGCCTGTTGGGAGACAAAATATTTCGGATTCCCAGAAGTACCGGAATAATGTCCCATCCACGAATTGGTTTATGGCCGATTGCACCAGCTGTCGGATGAATTCTCGTAACAATATGTATCAAATACATAAAGTGTTTGAGAGGACATTCAATTGTGGGAAGCGCAACTGAAGAAGGTTCCCTAACCAGAAACACTATATATTATATATAGTGATGGGCAAATGTGTGGAACCAAGTAAATAGCTCTGGAATTATTAGAAATATCAAAATGAAATTTGGAAGGTGGATATTGCAGTAAATTGCCTATTTGTTTCCTAAATATTTTACAATTTTGAACTTCCTGTTTTACCGGAAGTAATGTCGATTTTAAAATTTGCAATGAAACATCCTGTATAGTATTTTAGTTTCTTATGAAACATTTTATTGCGAATACAAAAATATCGGGTTTGATATTGTTTACTTCAATACCTACCAAGATATTAACAGAAAAGTAACTAAGGAAAGGAAAAATTCGATGGTAGCTAAACTCGGTTCAGATTTCATTTACGCCCGATATAAACAAACCGCTCGGTAATGATTTGTATTTCTATTGTCCAATCGGTGGCATTAAACCGTCACAGCCAACAGCACTGCTTGTTCCATAGTCGAATACACGTGCGTTTATTTAAATCATGGGCAAATTAAATCTGAATCAAGTTTAGTAGTCCATGAAATTCATTGCAGTGACAGTAGTTGTCAAAATAAGTTATTAGTTTTTTTATTTGAACGTAAAAGATTGTATTGTTTTAATTTGATCGTAAAATGAAAGAGAAAGAATAGAAATATTAATGATGATTGGGTATGGGGAGAGGAAAAGGACGCATCAAGAAGTTTGTGACCTTTTTAACATTGTTCATCCGAATACACAAATATCCCGTTCAGTAGTGACGAAAACTTTGCGAAGATACGACACAAGTGGAACAGTTAGCAATTTACCAAAAGGTGGACGGGGAAAAAGTGCAAGTAATGAAGATGTAGCTCAAAATGTTGCTACATCTTTGAAAGAAAATCCTCACTTATCCACTACCGACCTCGCCAATATGCATGGAATTAGCCGTCGTTCAGTAGGATGGATATTAAGGCGAGAAAAATATCATCCATACAAAATTCGCCTCGTTCAAGAACTCTCCGAAGACGATTTCGACAGACGTTTGCAATTTTGTGAAACGATGATGGATATTTGTAACCGTGATAATAATTTTATAAGAAATATGGTGTTTTCAGACGAGGCCACATTTTGTTTAAATGGTACGGTTAATCGACATAACTGTCGCTAGTGGTCGCAAAGTAATCCTAATTGGGTACAAGAGGCTCATACACAACATCCCCAAAAATTGAACGTTTGAGCCGGCATTTATAACAACAGAATCGTGGGACCCTTCTTTCTACAAGAAACTTTAAACGGGTATTTACAGCTCTTGGAGACACAAGTTATTCCGGCAATGGAGGTAAATGGACAATTACCTAATAATATCTGGTTTCAGCAGGATGGAGCACCACCCCATTACGTTCGCATTGTTCGAGATCATTTAGATAGGACATTTCATCACAGATGGATTGGTAGAAGGGGTACTTATGAATGGCCGGCACGAAGTCCCCACCTTAATCCACTAGACTATTTTCTGTGAGGTTACTTAAAGTCTAAGGTTTATGTTAGACGAAATAATTTCCAAGAATAACTCAAGACATCCAGAGAATTACACCAGAGGTAATAGCTAATGTTACTAGAGAAGTTAAAAATCGACTTTCTTATTGTCAAGAAGTAAACGGTGCTCAGTTTGAACATCTAATACATTAAGTTTAGTTAAGTTTCAATAATTTGAAAATCACTTTGATTTAGTTTATACTTATGATTATGTATTTCTTTAATGGATATTAGATTTTTCCTTTCCTTAATTACTTTCCTGTTAATATCTCGATAGGTATTGAAGTAAACAATATCAAACCCGATATTTTTGTATTCGCAATAAAATTTTTCATCAGAAACTAAAATACTATACAGGGTGTTTCATAGCAAATTTTAAAATCGACATTACTTCCGGTAAAACAGGAAGTTCAAAATTGTAAAAAAATTTGGAAACAAATAGGCAATCTACTACAGTATGCACCTTCCAAATTTCATTTTGATATCTCTAATAATTCCAGAGATATTTGCTTGGTTCCACAAATTTGCCCATCACTGTATATTGTCTTGCGTACAAAAGAATGACACCTCGAAGAGAGTATTCAATATCTCTGACAGGTGAAGTTAACCTGAAAGTTTCATTGTGACATTCTAACCTAGGAATTACGGGTAACAGCAATTACATGGAACGGCTCCAGATTCGGCACCTCTATGTGCTAGTTTCTCCGAAAATCCTAGATGTCGGTCTTTACATTTCGCGTCTTCAAATTTAACGATATGTATCAAATACATAAATAAGTGTTCGAGAGGACATTCAATTGTGGGAAGCGCAACTGATGAAGGTTCCCTAACCAGAAACAATATATATTATATATATTATCTATATTTATTGATCTACAAAAAAATGACCTCAGTAGATAAGCAAAGCGGTTTCTGGAGCGGAAGTCGGCATAAAGGTAACCAGTCATCGAGTTCTCGACGGAAGCTGCTGCCGAGCTGTTGGTAGGTGGTGTTTGGATAAGAGAAGAACACATTGGGAAGAAGAAGACATTGGGGGTGCGCGAAAGACAATTGGGGGTGATTGTAGGGGTGCGCGATTTGGGTGTGTCGCATAGGTGCGCGCCATCTGTTGTTGGTTGTGGTTGTCAGAAAGAAAAAAAGCTGTGGACGGGAATCGAACGCGGCTTGCCTGATTACAAAGTCAGGTGTCCAACGAGTTGCGCTAATGCGGTTAATCGATAAATATTTATTTGAGAAGGTATACACGTTGCGCGGGCGCGTGTTTTTGGGTGTTGGAGGGTTGGGGGGCTGGAGGGGGGGATATGGTATTTTGTTTGCTGTAAATTTTAAATATTTTGCTAATTATTGAACGCCTGCATGTGCGAGAACGTCCACTCTTTCGAGTCTATAGTTTTCGTCGGATTGAAGCGAGCGCCTGCCTACGCAAGAACGACAACTCCTTCGAGTCTCTGACTTTGCCGGATGATTCAAGGCCGAGTGCAATAATTTCGAGACTTTTTAATGATGAATTTAAATCAAAAAATTTTAATGTTTCAAGTGCCTGAATGTGGTATTTTATTTAAGGTGTAAATAATGAGTTTGGATATATTAAAACTAGACAATTGTTTAAATAAGTTTATTAGCATATAGTATATTATAAATATTCAGAACATCCTTAATACCTTTCCATGTGAAGAGTCGTTATGGAAACCATATGCAAATTCCAAGTATTTTTTAAGCACCGTGTAACTCTCTACCGTTAAATGTAGAATTGCTTCAGCAATTTTGAGAGTGGTGTCGGTATCGGTAATATTAATTGTTAAAATTTCTGGTACTGGTACTGCGTTGTAGGTAATCACATTTATTAAAACGTCTGGTATCATGTAACATCCATTTTTGGGATTTAGATTTCCAGTTAAATCTTTCGGCTGTATAGTTCTCGTTGGCACTGCACTCATATTAAATTTTTCTTGGTCATCAAGTAAACTTTGCAAATTCATGTCTCGATTGTTACAGCTTCAACTCAAGACTGAATAAAAGGTATAAATTCTTTTCTTGTCTTGAGTGTATGACGTCAGCAAACATTATAAATATCAGATTTTTGTCGCTATAGGTGCGGAATTTTTTTGGAAGAGATAACTAACAATTTTAGACTATTGTCAAATTGTATCCATTGTTTCTGCTACCAATGCGTAAAAAGATGGCATCAAAATAAAGACTTCGATTTGAATATTCGCACAGGCTGCCCAGAATATTTACTTAGTTTTTGCGGGTTATATAAATTTGATGCTCAAGTGCATTAGACTGAATGTATTGTTTATTTACTGGAATTAGGTTTTGTTATCCTTAAATTCCTTTTATGTTCCTTCTTTTCCTGTATTATATGTTGGAAAAGACCACATATTTCGTCGTTGAATGTGTCAACGACGACTTTCGCATCGACTCTCATGCCGAACAGTTCGAACTATAACAATTACGGGCAGTGACTTTGTGTGCACATTTTATGGACGGAACTACATACTGGATCTACACATAGTATTTACATACACCCTTTTACCTTTCGTCTAAGTTATCTTAATATATTATCTTAATAATGGTCAATTGTACCGTTACATATTTATGCGCTGGAAACATTGTATGCACTATAAGATTTTAAGTTCTCCAAAATTGTATACCTTGAATCAACATCTCATTTAAAAATTACAATTTATTACATTAATTACATAGCGATATATGCAGAAATGGCGCTAAATGCGAAATTTTTTTTGGTCCTCGCGAGTCAAGGATATGCTACTTTCATTATATAATTGATTGCATTACTTCAAATACCACATTTTTCTGTTCCTTTCGACCAAGGATGTGTTATTGTATAATAACTGATTTAGATTATATCATTAATGTTCATCTTATTTTACTATATAAACAATTTGTCGAGCTATTGATAATTGATTTATAAAGCCACAAATTATCATATAGAAGTTAAAAGTTTATAAAGGTGTTTCCAGCGTGCGCGAAAACATTCCGTTTTTTTGCACTGTGTAACAATTTATATATTATTTGTTTACTTAATAACTGTTTATAATCTACGCTTTGTTGTCGTCGAACGAAGACGAAACTTATATTTGTTGGTACAAATATTTAGTTTTTAAAAAACTTTTATTTTCTACTAAGAACAAAGTCTTTATACTTTCAAGTTAAAATATTTGTATATAATTAAGAATACAAAAATACGTCTTATCTAGTTGAATGTTCATATCAGAATAACTTTTGAATAACAAAACAATATGCACAAAGATGATAATGCAATATTAAATTACGTATCTGAAAATAAGCGAATACTGCATCATCACAATATGATGTTATAGCATAAGCAATTTTATTTATATCATGTAGGTCAGTGAGGTGACTATAAATCGAAACTTTTTCTTACCGACATTTTTGATGTGTGGTGTCTTTTTACCTTGTTTTTGGAAGATATAATTACGAATTTGAAACTCGAATTCGTTTCGATTTGAATAAAATACTTTAACTATACGTTATAATGGCCAATAATAAATTAAAACGTTTGTACCCTTTACGAAATTTAGAAATTAATAAACTTGATTCAATTGGAGAGTTTGCAGATAAATTTATACAGGGAGAATTTGATTCATCTAATTTTATCGTAGCTTGTCGTAATTTAAACATTATACAAAAGGAATTCGATAAGCATCATCTAGAAATTATAAATACAATTGTCGTTAAAGATGATGCAGATTTAAATGCAGAAGAAATAATTAGAAGGAAATTTATACTATGTTTCAATAAAACTGCATCTTTATACTACAATCGGGTAGAATTACCTAATGAAAATAAAAGCAATACATTTTCTTCATCTAATGTAAAAGCGAATTTGCCGAAACTTAACCTTAAATGTTTCTCTGGTGAAAATATAAGTGAGTTTCCTACTTTTATCGACATGTTTGATACACAACGATGCAAATATCTCAACAATGAATAAATTTAGTTATATTTTATCGGTTTTAACGGGTTCTGCCTTAGAATTGGTAAAACGGAATGGATTCATAACGGACAACTACCAAACTGCATACAACAGTTTAAGAGAACGTTATTCTAATAATCGAGAATTTGCAATGAGTTATTGGAAAGAGATTTCTAATTGTGCTTCATTAACTAATGATAATCCACAATTTTTAAGAAAACCCTTAGATACTGGTTTATCCACTATGGGATGGAATACGGAAGATTGGGATTTTGTAATGATAAATATTTTACTTGAAAAATTAGATTATAATTCTCAGAAATCATTTGAATTGCAAATGAAATACCTACATTTCACAGTTTGTATAATTTTTTGTTGAAGCATTGTACGGCTTTTGAATCATTTCTTAGAGCAAAGGGCTCCAAGAGTTCACATATTCAAACTAATTCAGGAAAACATACTTCATAAAATTCTCGTTTAACGTCTTCTCTTTTTGCTAATACATCCCGTAAACCAAATTGTTTAATTTGTAATTCAGACCATTTACCTTTTAACTGTTCTGAGTTTTTAAATAAATCATCTCAAGACAGATTAAGTTTGTTAAACAACGAAAGGGCTGTATTAACTGCCTTGCTCTTGGGCACACGGCTTTCAAATGTTCTTCAAGCAAACGTTGTAAGAAATGCAAAAAAACATCATACAATATTACATTTTGAAAATAATACTGTACGCTCAGATGACGTTTCTATGCGGGAAAACGCGTCTTATTCTGAACTAAATGATGGATCGGAAAATACTATGCGAATATCTGCTAGTTTATAAAGTGTTGTAAATACTACTACAATTTTATTGTATACTGTTTTACTTCAGGTCCGCGATAAATACGGTAACCTTTTAACTTGCAGAGCATTGATAGATTCAAGCTCACAAGTTAATTTTATAAGCAAATCTAAAAACAACTGGAACCATACAAACGACTGAACCCGTTAGAAATAATTGAATTGTTTAAGTAAGAGTATTGCAAAGCGTAGAAATGTTTGAAACCGTTACAAAGGGTAGGGCCGTAGAAACGACAGGAACCGTAGAAGTGACTGGTGAGTTTAAACAAAGTCACTACAAATGCTAGAAACTGTTGCTACAAATGGTTTGAAACAAATCCGTTGCAAAAAGTATAGACCAGGAATGTTGGAAATGTAATAGTGGGAATAAATATATAACTTTTTCTAAGCCAGCGGTAGGAACAAACAAATCTTTTCTAAGACAGGTACCCAAAGCGTTTGTATCTAACAACAACACAGGTACATAAAACTTTTTTAAGACAGGTACTCAAAGCTTATTCAGTGGCACATAGAAACTTTTTTCTAGGTGCACAAAGATTTAGCCATCAAGGAGAAACCATCAGTCGTTTGCTACAAGAAACAAATGTTTCTATCACATATAACTTTTTCTAAGACAGAAGTCAGTACAAACAAATGTTTTCTAGGTACACAAAACGTATGTTTCTCCCAACGAATTGTTGATATGAGAGTAAAATGAACAAAGTATTTGAAAAAACTTCACAGGTTTTTACCGATATGTTTCTAACAGGACCTTATAAATGCTAGAAAACTGCTACAAATAGGAGAAACGTTATAACAGGAGGAAGAATGATGGAAATGATTGGTACAGGAACGTTGCAAACGGCTGCAAGGGCTGTTAGAAATGAATAAAAGGTTGAAGTAGGACCTTACAAAGGGTAAAAATGGTAGAATGGTTGAAGCAGGGACGTTAGAAATGTTGCACAAGGGTTCGATAGTTGGAAATGTAATGATGACAAAGCGTTTTTTCTAACAAAAACACCGGTACATAAAACTTTTTTCTAAGATAGGTATCCAAAACTTTATCATCAATCGGTTATTAGTTATAAGCTTTTTCTAAGAGGAAACAAGAAACATCAGCCGTTTGCTGCTATTCACTATAAATCTTTCTATCACATATAACTTTTTCTAAGCCAGGTACTCAAAACTTTAGCATCAAAACTAATTTCAACCAAGAAAATCAAGTCGTTTGCTGCGTTTTTCAAATGTTTCTACTAATGAATTGTTGATATGAGATTAAAATGTACAACGTACTGTATAACATCTTATTCTTGAAACAGCTGAACCTAAATTAGATCGATCCGTTAAACAAGTGTTTACCAAAGAATGCTATCTTTAAGGGGGGAAGCTTAAAAATGTTTACTTATATATCTCAAATTATTTTGTTCAAATAACTTCGTTGATATTCAAATCCTAAGTTTCAAAAAAGTTATGAAAACACAAGATTTAACAAGATTTTGAAAATCCTAGATGTCGGTCTTACATCTCGCGTCTTCAAATGTCAGAGAGGCACCTAATTTCCAGAAGTACGTTGTTGCAAACAACCTCAAAACGGAGATAACAAAACCATGGCCTCATCAAAAGTTTCTCTTAAAAAAATGCAACTCAAGAAACAAGGTAATTTGACATTTGACGCATATGAAAAGTAGAAACAATTTGCTTTATACATCAAATACTAAATATATTTCTTAAAGTTCAATAAAAATATTCTTGACTGCTCAGGGGAACAAAAGTCCTAGAACTTTTACTGCTATTTTCCTTTGATTAATAAACATAAATAAAGGTATGTAACGCTTGACAATGTTATTCTAGAACAAAGATCGAAGCTCATACTTACACCCCTGCCAGACCCCTATAAGGCTTTCATGCAGGATTATGGCATGCTAGCTTTCGACGTGTTGATAGACAAAGTAACGAACTACCATACGCAGCCAAAACTGAGAATTTGTCACTGGAGAACGCTACTAGACCCAGTCACAACCAAAGCAACTCCGGTAGCAGAAAAAAGACAAGTTCAATTCATCATTCCACATGCTTTTAACCCTGCTTCGATATACACAATGAAGATAAAACACCCAAAGCATTCAAAAGTTTGTAAATGGAGCCACAACAAAATTCGTAGCATCAAATTAACATGTATTCAGATAATTATACGCGTATTAAATAATCTATTGCAAGACTTAATGGTTGAGATTATTTCATTATTTATCAAAGCTGAATATGCAAAATATTCAGTTCAAAAGGCAGCCATTCAACACCGCACACAGACAACAACACACCACCGAAAAAGAAAATTATTTAAAAGAAATGTTGTAAAATACTGAGTAGAAATTCTTGTTAAATAGAAATTAATCATTCAAATATTCTAAAAATATACGATGTTTGTGCTTTATTTGATATCAGCATCACTATCATTCATTGCGGTTTTCTTAACCTTAAGTGAAGATGTTAGCGAAGGTTATAATTTGTCAAAACAGAAGTATCCATTAGAAATGAATTTATTCGTATCTTAATGTTTCAATCAATCAATCATTTGAAATACTGTAAGGGCTATTTGATGTAACAATATTGTTCTTCCAATAACACTTTGCTTTGAATTAAATTACTGTTGGTAGAAAGAGTTGAAAATCAAAACTGTGAAATAAAAGTCATATGGTTTAAATATTTTTTGTTTTGAATAATGTAGATACAGAATTGAACATGGAGAGTCTGTTACATTCAAGTTTCTTTCGCCTTGATGGAGTTAGCTTCATTCAACAGGCCAGAAAATCTTAGTCAAGAATGGGTGGACTTCGTTTTGCAACAAACAAAAGCCATTAAACATGTGTTGGCATGTCCTTCAATATCAATGTGAATAATCCGAATTTGTTTGTAAGATGTACGAGTGTTAGATAATAGAAAACACATTCCTATGCACGAGTTTATACATAAAATGAATAACATTTAAGAAAACAAACCAATATATTAAACTACAGACATACAAAATTTAAAACTAGCAACTCACAGTGTTATAATTGTGAACACACTAGAAGCAATATAAGATAAAAGAAAGCTGTAACCAGGCCTCGTGTTATCCAATTATAATTATTGGTCAGCATCGATCTCCATCACACCAAATAACGGAAACATAATCCATAAGTTTATAAGCATATTGTATGAAATTGAAAAGTTTACTCCAGGCATATATATATTGAATCAAAAATGTGCTATTGAACAGTATTGTCATGAGTATCAATTTCTGTGACGTCATCACTCTCATTGCCTAGTTTACCAGCAGACCACCTACCATTAGTATATGTAACTCATATGTCTGCTTTTGGATCATAACATACGAAGCATTTACCACTTAAGATCAAAGCCCTAATTTTCCGAGATCTATGGAAATTTTGAATTTTTTTCTGCGGTGTCATTAGTCCGTTATTTCCTCTATATAACAAGAAACATAACCTGTTCAAGGAATATGATGTCTCACTCTTTCTCATAAGTATCTATCAAAATGATTCCTCTCTCATTGATTTATTCAAACAGACCACGAGACCTCAACATATCAACCATTAGGGACGAAATTGGTACTAGGTCTCTAACACACCCTAACATATAATTACAAAAGTTATTCATATAAGGAATACAATGTATGGAAAATGACATCTTTGACGAACTGTGTCAAAATGATTAAAGACAATGAGTAATATATAAGACTAAATCCTTATGCACTGGAACTACATTATAAAAGCTTTCGATTCAGCTTTCATGTAGTGAAAAGATTTCCACTGCACGAACGCCACTCTTTAAAATAATTCAAGTGAGATTGTTCTATTTCCATTTAAATAAAAAAAAATAGGCAGTTGAGTACTAGTTACCGAGAATATGTCTATAGCATTATCGGAACAGTGTTTCGTTTGTAAAATTTTGAAAGCAGTAAGATCGTTATTCACAATTTAGGTAGTTTGTTGATACCAAACACAAACGTAAATAATTCGGTGGGGTCTGTAATAATTATGAAAAACCTTTTAAATAAGGAATCTGTCAAAGTATCGGAACGTCATCATGAGGTTAGATGGTATCAACTGAGGTTAGATTGAACGACATAAGGTTAGGGTAGGTTAGGTTCGCGTAGGTTAGGTTCGCGATTCGATTCGAGATTAACCAAAGGTTCAAATCAATCTCTTGAATATTATACTCTTCGGCATATAATATTAAAGGTTTGCAAGTTGAAGGAAGGGCTGTTGGCTGTCTAAGAAGCTGTGCTTCGCAGAGGGCTTCTTATCAGTTGTCTATGGTATGTGGAATAACTTTGGAACAGATCTTATGTTCTTTAGATAATGGCTTACAGTCACTCAGGTCTTCGAAAGATGCGTACAATAGCGAATCGTCATCTCTCGCGATATATTTTAATTTTGTTGGAAGAATATGGTGAAATCCTGTTCGATAATCCAAAACTGGGATAGGATACAAGCGGTACAGTGTATAAGTTTCAGGATTGACTAAGGGGATTTTTAGTACAAAAACAATTTTAGTATTGATCTGAAAAGCTTCCAATTCTATTAGATCGATGTATCTAGCAACATTTGAACTATAGGTTGGAAGTGGTAAGTTATTTTCATGAAGTGACTGTGATATTTTCTGAAGGGAGTCGACCAAATCTACTGGGTTTATAATTGAGCTATGTAAGATTTTTAGACGGGCGAAAGAGACTGCAGTTAATACATCGTTGAGGAGTAGATAAGATGGGGCGTTCCTGTGACAACTCGATGGCATGTCCCTCAAACTGTCCACCGTAATAGGGGGTCCCCAGTTCTTGTAGAATGGCATCGCCAATGCCCAGAGGGTAGTTTTGTCATCAAGAAATTGTCTCAAACAATAGATTAGGCGACAAAAGGACATCTTAGGTGTGACAAAGTTGACAAAAAGTGACAATTTGGCTAGACGTAGATGGTGAAGAGATCGCCAATAACCAGAAGGGTTTGCTGGGAAAAGCGTATCGCTTATCAGTAATTTTGATCTCTTCTTCTTCGCTAGCTGTTCGGCTATCCTTGTTTAGCGAAGGCTGTCCTTGTCTGGCTTGTACGAGGGGTGGGCTAACCTAGCGTACCGCTTATCAGTAGTTTTGATCTCTTCTTCTTCGGTAGAATGTATATTTTTTGCTGTCTTTGTTTATCACGTACACTACTTAACTTTCATTGTTTAATAGTTTTACAGTTTTTAGACATTTCTTTACTTTGTTATTTTAGTTTGAAATAAGCTTATAATTACCAGATAAAAGAAAAAAAAGACCCATGTAAGATTAGAAACTATGATATTAATGATTAGCATGGCACTTTAACCAACTGAGCTAATGAGTCATTTATTTTTCTTTTAAGTATTATTCTACATGAAATAAAAAATGATGATTTTTAATTCAATTTATTTAGATATAAACAACAAAAATTTATTCTCAGAAAAATACATTAGAATATTCATTAACAAAATTTTCAATTTCACATAGGTTTACAAGTCCTTCTTCACATTTTTCAAACTGGGGTATGGACGTCGTCCTTGAAGCGGTAGTTTACTGACATCTCGAGAAAGAGAATTGGTAATGAAACTTCATCTTTAGGTAGATGATAGTAGGCAAATTTGTCCTCTGATAGATAGTAGAAAGCATCATAATATTTTGAATTTCCACATGGTAAAAAGTCTGCATTCGTTATAAAGTTTTCACTTTTTTGAGTAGGTGACACCAGTTTGAAACTATCAGAACACTTTTTACATTTTGATGACTGTAATATCACATCATTGTTAAAACACCAAGGAAATTCTGAAACTTCATCACAAGGCTGACAATAGACAATAAGACTGTTCATGGCTAAATCTTGAGACAAACTAATGTGTTGCATTGTTAACATCTTGATTTATTTGTATAGGAGTAATGCGCTTTGAAGAAATTTTTGCTAGATTATGAAATCTTTTTCGATTCTCAAAGACGTCTTGATTCCAATTTTGCTTCAAATTTTGTTTTTCTGAAATTGACATTGGTTCTGATATCCATTTACCATACAAATCTCTGATTTCATGCATGTTAAAAGAAGAACAATGACTGCACTGTAGAGCAATATGTCTTCCAAACGGTAGTATTCATCTTTGATCACATCTTTGTCAGAATAACTTTTACACTTTAGACATGTAATTAGAACTGTTACCTTGTAAGGCATTTTGTAAACTGATTTTTGTTTGTGCATAATCTGTGTTTTATTGTGATCATTTCAAACCTCGATGTCATTATGAAGCTGTCTTCTTTGGATGGTAAATTGATAGGTCTGTTGAGAATCATGTAACAATTTTTCTTCCAAATGGGTAGAGCTCTTTTTTTTCTTGTTGAAAGCAGATCTGATACTGTAAACACTTTGAAAGGGTTCTACCATCTTTATATACTTCAATCAGTGCTTAAATGAAATGCATTTTTTACTAATTTCTGAAAAAGTAACTGTTATAGTTAGTCTCAACAAAAAAGAATATCCAGTGGGTTCTAAAATTATATGTATACCCAAGGTAATGTATCAGGTGAAATATAGTTAATAATACGCTTATCATCGAATGGACTCAATGCGATTTTTTTTGTTCTATTGAATAGACCTCATGTTTATTTGATCTTATTAGGTTATGTGATGCCTCCTTTACAGAGTTATAAAACAGACATTGATAGAAGTATTCAAAAGTAATTTTTCTCAAAGCAGATTTTTTATACCTTTAACTTTCTTAATAATTGCATTTAAAATTCTTAAGGCATACATTTTTGATCTCAAACCAATAAACTCAAGCAAAATTTAACCATTAATTTCATATTTCATTTTACCTAAGACTTTTTTATTAATTTGAGGAATTTGATATATATTATCTGGAGGATAGTCTGACGTATCAAACCTATGGAGTTCTTTTTTCATTTCTTCGTAAATATTGTCTACAAAGAAGTGATAAATTAAAGAATCTGTGTCTATATATAAAAGTTTTGCTTTTTTCCAAAAGTTTTTAGAATATAGTTATAGTGAAAGTCATATAAGTATGTTTTTGAAATATCTAGAATGGAAAATCCAATATATATATATGTATATAGATTTAGATTTAGATTTTAGATTTCTTTATTTGACTACGGTACATATTTAAAAATGTTTGTAGCAAGTCCAAAATACACTCTTAGTGAGAAAAAAAAATCACAATTAAATAATATAAATATGAAATACATGTTTAAAATAAGAACAGATATAAACAATTAAAAATTAGACACTAAATTCGGGAGCACATTTTGTGGTTCATGTAATCACCAAAGTTTAAACCTGAGTAAAAAAACTTTAGTAGGTAGTTCTTCAAACTCTTTCTAATTTATTTAAGCTCAGAATTTTTAATTCTTCTGCAAGATATTGTAACCCGTAGTTTAGCGAGAGTTTTTCATTGTCTTATTTAATCGAAAACGGGTTGTTCGAATATTTTCTGCTTTTTCTTGTACGATATTGATGTACATCAGACTGTTTAGTCAAAACATTAATGTTCTTGTGTATCTCTAGGAGCACGTGAAACAAATAAAGGGAAGGCAATGGCAAGATACGGAATCTCTGAAATAAAGGTTGACACGACTCACGAACTCTAGCTTTAGCCAGTATTCTCACTGCTCTTTTTTGTAACCTGAATATCAGAAGAGCATTTGACGAATTTCCCCAGATCATAATTCCATATTTGATATGTTAGTGAAATAGTGAGAAATATGCAGTTCTAAGCTATTATAGTCTGTAATATTTTGAAGGTGACGAAGTAGAAAGAGTGAACTCGATAATCTACTTCTTAAGTGGTCTATGTGAACATTCCACGATAAGTTGTTATCTAAATAAATACCTAGTAATTTTACGCTAGCTGTATCAGTATTGGAAGTGGTTGAAAACTAAGACTTTGTGTTTTTTCCTTGTTAAGCTTGAGTTTATAGTAGTGACCATTTTCAGATTTTGCTTCTATATCGTCCGATAGTTTGGTGAGATTAGCTAAATTGGTGTCAGAATACACAAAACTCGTATCGTCTGCAAATATAATAGATTTATTGGGACGAGTAAAATAGGCAAATCATTGATGTAAATAATGAACAGTATGGGTCCAAGGACGGAACCTTGAGGAACACCGTGTTCTATTGATCTAAATTCAGACGTAGAATCATTATAAGTGACGGCTTGAAAGCGATTTGTCAAGTAAGTTTTAAATATGGATAATGAAGATCCTCTAACTCCGTAGTAATTAAGTTTAGTTAGTAAAATTTCATGCGAGACACAGTCAAAGGCTTTGGAAAGATCACACAATTTAATCGCTGTATGGGTTCCATTCTCAAGGCCTTCAACCACTCCACTCACAACACTCAAAACTGCTTGTGTTGTTGAACGATTTTTCCTAAATCCGTACTGGAATTATCTAGAAAGTTATTTTCCTCAAAATAAGAAACTAAACGATGCTTGATTAATGTTTCTATTATTTTGCTGAAAGTAGATGTAATTGATATTGGCCGGTAGTTATCTACAAAGCAGTGTCACCTTTCTTATGTAAAGGAATCACTTTTGAAAATTTAAAACGAGTCGGGAAAAATCCCAGTGATAAAGATAGAGTTTATCAAGTTGGTCAATGGTTTTATATGATATGAAACGTCTCCTTAATAATGATACTACTGATTTCATTCGAATCCAGACAACCAGACTTTTTTAAACCACGGATTGTGTTTGCAACTTCTTCGTTCGTGACTGGTGACTTAAGTAAAATGAGTGACTAGGACAAGGAAAATTTCTGAAATGCAATAAATCTTGATCTGATATGGCTGGTAAAGACTTTATTATATTTTCAGCAATACTAACAAAAAAATCAGAAAATTGTTCTGGTGAAAGCGAAGTATCAAGTGAGGCATTTTTATTGGTTTCTCTGTTTTTATTCCTTTCGTGATTTATTATATTCCACAAGCTTTTACTTTATTTTTGATGAAGAAATAAATTCACTATAAGCAATTTTTTTAGAAATTTGCAATTCATGTTTGTATCGTTTTTTATAATTATGATAATTAGTAACGAACACTTGTTCATTTCTGACTTCTGAAATAACTTTTAAGGTAGCTAACGTTTTTCTCATATTTCTAAGTGAATCATTAAACCAATTTACAGGACAATTTTTCTGTTAATTGATGCTTTCTTCATGGGAAGATTACTACATATTAAATTGGAATAAGTGTTTGTAGGAACGATGCTAGTACATTGACATCTCATTTTTTTCAAAAAAATCCCAATTTACATTTAATAACGAGTCTTTCAATTTACGAAGTCCTGATTTTGTTATGACTCTTTTTTTGGATGAGTTGTATTCGACATCTTTTTGCAAAACGTCAAAAATTATATATTGTGCACGATGATCTGAAAATCCAGGTTCAAACACACCGCTCTAAATAATTTTGTATCTAAATTTGTAAAGATATTATCAATGCAAGTAGCACTCGATGATGTTATTCTTGTATATTCATTTATGCAAATGGATAGTTAAAAGAATATAGTAAGTCTTTCAGCTCTTTCAAAATGGAGAACTTATTTTAAAATTAATATTAAAATCACCCATAATTATTATTCTACACTTAAATTTCATAACACGATTTAAGACAAGCTCAAATTTCTCTAAAAATATATCAAATTTTCCATTTCCAGATCTATAAATCGATATAACAATAGTTTTTAATTTTAGTAATTCGACTCCACAAAACTCGGCATTTTGTTCTGAATTAAATTCGTCTAAATTTACATGCTTAAATTTTAAATATTTTTTTACAAATATTGCCGTGCCACCCCTTTCCTTTATCTTCCTACAGAAAAAGTGTGCAAGAACATACCTATCCAGATTAAGATTGACAAGATTTGCTTCTCTCAGCCAGTGCTCAGAACACTATATATATATATATATATATATATATATATATATATATATATATATATATATATATATAGGTTTATTGAAAATAATTTCCGTTTTGTTCATTTCTATAATCACCATATTCTCTTCAAAGATATGACTACTATGAAAATTTGGTTGAGATATATAGTAGTTTGCACCGAATCGCCCTTTCCATCTGTTAACCAACTTTACGTTTTTATATTTTCTTACGTTCTCCATTGTTTTACCGAACACACTGTTGTTCATTAGTTTGTAAAAGTTTTTTTCAAAATTATTAGTGCTTTGCATTCTACACTGTGTATTCAGTTCTATATATTTTTTCATCCATCGTGACTGCTTAAATTTTAGAATATTATGTATTTTAGATATTTTCAACCCGGCTTCAAGAGCCTGTTTCAAATTGTTATAATGAATCACATACTTTTGTTTATTGTAAAGTGTTGTTAATAATTTTTTATTTTTAGAACGTGAAGTTGGTGGTACCATACGTTCCGGACAGAAAGGGAGATCTTTATGACTTTCATGTAGTTCCTTTGGATAATCTATATCAACTTCAAAAATGTAGCCAAATTCAGAGTCATCTGAAATATTTTGAATGTTCACTGAATAAGGGTCTACCCATTCAAAATGTCCGTAAGGTAAGGGCTCACACATTGCTGTCCCATACATGTTGTTAATATCATAATACATTAAATAGGAAGTTGGTTCACTAGGGTTGAACTCTTCCTTCATGTAGGGATTGTTAGCCCTTCCATACCGGTTTGAGCATTGTGATATGCCACCTCTAATTCCAGATTCAATGAACATAATCATATTGCAATATACTTCGTGGGTTCAATTTAAAAATTATAACAACTAGTATTCACTGTCACTTTTCTAGAACTTTATTTACATTCAAACATCTGATTCAAATACAATAACAATCCCATATAAGCTAGTCGACGCGGTATCACTGAACTGCGATCGTGGCGTGCTTCTTTTATAATCCCCGTGGAATTCTCCAGTAGAAATCATCATCGCTCCTTCCACTGCCGAGTCTTTTCGAGAATCGTATTTTTTATCGTAAAGCGTTTGTTGTCGTGCTGAAAGGACACAGGGTCGGCTTTGGGAAAATTTCGTAACACTGCCCCCCCCTTAATTCTGATCGTCCCGATCAGAAACATCTTTTCCATGGAGGGAGCTAGTCGATCTAAATGAACCACCTTCAATTTAGCCTTGGGGTTTCGACGGATCCGGTAGACGACGTCATTAAGCCTCTTGACCACCTCGTATGGACCATCCCAGGCGGGTGTAAGCTTTGGGGATTTACCCTTGCTCCGTTGAGGGTTGTACAACCAGACTTTGTCCCTCTCCTGGAACCCGACTGAATTGGCCTTGAGGTCATATCGCGTCTTCATCCGGTCACTGGTGGCCAACATCTGCATTCGGGCTAATTCGTGTATTGACAGTGGTTATGTCGGAGCTGGTCGGCATAGTCGTCGATGTCTTGGGGAGGTTCTTCGGGGGAGCCAAATGCCAAGTCGCATGGTAATCGCAGCTCCTTTCCGAATAGGACCCTGGCTGGGGTCAGGCCTGTACTATTATGTACAGCAGAGCGATATGACAACAGGAATAGGGGAATATGCTCATCCAATCACGCTGGTTATTGCTGACGACCTTGGATATGTGTTGTTCCAAGGTCCTGTTGAATCTTTCCACCATTCCGTCTGACTGTGGGTGTAATGGTGTTGTTCTCGTTTTCCTGATCCCAACATCGTGCAGACCTTCTGGAATACATTCGATTCGAAGTTACGCCCCTGGTCTGAATGTAATTCCATCGGGACGCCAAACCGGCTGAATAGTTGTTCTACTAGCACCGTCGCTACCGTGGTTGCCTCTTGGTTGGGTATCGCATATGCCTCAGGCCATTTGCTGAAGTAATCCATTGCGACCAGAATGTATTTGTTCCCCCTCTCAGACTCGGGAAACGGACCGGCGACATCGATGGCGATTCTCTCAAATGGGACGCCCACATTGTACTGCTGCATTCTGCCCTTGGTTCGGGTCTTCGGGCCCTTACTGGCGGCACATGTGGCACATTTGCGGCACCAAGCTCTGACGTCTTCGAAGTAATTCACCCAGTATTACCGCTGGCGAACTTTGTCTAGGGTTTTATTCATACCCAGGTGGCCTCCGGTAATTCCATCATGTACTTCGGTCAGGATGGCTGCTACCTTTTTCTTCGGAACTACCAGTTGGGACTTGGTTTCTTGTCCATCAGCGCTTTCCCAAACTCGCTTGAGCATTCCATTGTCTACTCGTAGAGAGTCCCACTGAGCCCATAACGATTTCAGCACGCTGGAGTATCTAGCTACCTCGTCCCATCGTGGCCTGGGTGCCCATCTCATTTTGAGTGACAAGATTGGTTCGATGTCTGGATCAGCCATTTGGTCCTGGATGCACTGTTCCGTTGTCCAGTCTTCATTGGCCTGCACTCGAATCTGCCTGATCGAGATACCCTCTCGCTGTTCCGTCCTCAGACAATGCTTGCATTCCGCTCTACAGGGTCTTCTGGATAGGGCATCGGCATTATTGTGCAACCGGCCGGCACGGTGTTCCACCTTGAAGTCGTATTGCTGTAATTTCTCCATCCATCTGGCCAGTTGTCCTTCCGGTGTCTTCATGTCCAGCAGCCATTTGAGTGCGGCATGATCTGTTCGGATTAAGAAATGGCGACCATACAGGTATTTATGGAAATGGTCCACAGCCCTTATTATTGCAAGAAGTTCTTTTCTGGTGACGCAATAATTTTTTCTGGCTTCGAGAATCCACGGCTGTAGTACTCGATCACCCTCTCTTCACCATCTTGCACCTGGGATAGGACGGCCCCCAAACCTGTGTTGCTGGCGTCGGTGTCTAAGATGAACTTGCCGGACTGTGTAGGAAAGGCTAGGATTGGGCTGGAACATAGTGCTGCCTTCAGTCGCCTGAATGATGTTTCGCAATCCTGATTCCAATGGAAGGTCTCTTTATCAGTGATCTGCCGATGTAGAGGGGCGGCGATGGTGGCAAATCCCTCAACAAAACGCCGGTAGTATGAACATAGGCCCAAGAAGCTTCGGAGTTCATGTTTGTCTCTTGGAACTGGCCAATCGCGGATGGCTTCTATCTTGTCTTCGTTGGTGCGGATTCCTGACTCGGACACTACGTGGCCCAAAAACTCTACTTCTTTTTGAAACAAGGAACACTTCTTCGGATTGAGTCTCAGGTTGGCGTTATTAATTCTGGAGAATACTTCGCCCAGGTTCTTCAGATGGTCGTCGAATGTCTGGCCCATGACTAGAATGTCGTCGAGGTATACTAAGCACGTCCTCCATGTTAACCCGCTCAGTACATACTCGATTAGCCTCTCAAATGTAGCGGGTGCATTACATAACCCAAAGGGCATGACCGTGAACTGAAACAGCCCTTTACTGGTGGAGAACGCTGTCTTCTCTCTGTCGTTTGCGTGCAGACCAACCTGCCAATATCCACTTTTTAGGTCTAGTGTGGAGAACCAACGGGAGCCTGCTAGTGTGGTCAAAGTGTCATCGATTCGGGGTAGTGGATAGCTGTCTTTCTTCGTGACGTCATTGAACTTTCTGTAATCCACGCAAAATCGGGTGGTTCCATCCTTCTTTTTAACTAGCACGACGGGAGCAGACCATGGACTGATGGATGGCTCAATAACTCCATTTTGTAACATGGACTCGATGTTTTCCTCGACTGCCTGTTGTTGCCCCAATGGTAGTCGTCTAGGTGGTATTCTGATGGGCTGAGCCTTTCCGGTATCTATTCGATGCTGGATGATGTTGGTGCGACCGGTGGTTCCATTTTTACTGTTAAAAATTTGCCAGTGTTTTGTGATAAATAGCTTGGCTTTTTTCTGGTTCTCTGGTGTCAAGTTTGTTAAGTGGTCAGCAAACTGTTGTAGGAACTCTTTATCGGGCCCTGTCTCCTTCACCGACGTCTGGTACTCTTGTTCGCAATTGATGATGGTCTCTACTGGCTCGAAACAAGCTATCTCTTGACCATTGGTAATTCTGATGTCGTTGTTGGACAAATTCAGGACTCTGATTGGTATATCTCGTCCGGTTTTAACTATAGCCCGTCCAACCAAGTAGTCATGAGCTGAGTGTATTGGCTCCACCATTCCAACGCAGCTCCCAGGATTGCTGTCTAGCTGCCCATGAATAATCTGTTCCGTTCGACCGGGAATTCTAGCTGAAGACTTTGCCACAATTTTTATGGGCGTGACTGATGTGTTGACGGGCCGTGTCAATACAAATTCCTCATTCAGGAACCGAAGAACATCATATCTCGGGTCGAACATAAATCCATGCTGGCTAATTAGGTCCATTCCCAAAATAAAATCGTCCTCAATATTCGCTACCAGGACCCTATGCCGGATCATGTTGTCCCCTATCTGTAGCACGACATCTGCCTCACCCTGTATTGACATGGACTCGCCGGTGACTGTTCTGAGCTGGATGTTATTGGTAACTGGCCGAATTTCTGATGCTCTCAAAACCCTGGACTTGGCAATGGACACAGCGGCGCCGGTATCGATGGTGATGGTAACTGCTCGTTGATGGTGCCTCTGATGAGTAGGCTGCCGCTATCTCGGCAAAATCCCCGGATGGATAACGTTTTGGGGGCTGGTGGAGGGACAGTCAGCATTCGCCCCCCTATGCTGACTGACTGACGGTCCCTGGACATGTGGCTGTTCTGTTGGTTACCCCTGGTCGGTGATCGTTCAGGTGGCCTCACTCGACAATTACGTTGGAAGTGCCTTGTCCGTCCGCAGCGGTAACATGCCCCTCTGGTGCCAGTTCTTTGTGACCGGTCTAATAATTTGTTCAGACCAGCCAGCAGCGCTTGAAATTGTGACTCTGACTCTTCCTGGTTGAAGGAAACTGCCCGGATCCTCGGCTTGGACATGTTCATGACGGCCTCTACTTCCATAGCCCGAAGTAGAGCTTCACTACTTTTCTTGACGCCACTCAGTCTTAAATTTCTTTGTACTTCCACATCTCTGATGCTGTTTATGAAACCCTGTGTGGCCAACTGGTCTTTCGTTTCTTCTGGCAGGTCTGGGTAGGACAAGTGAACTAACCGTCTAATTTCTGCTTCGAATTCTTGGAGGCTTTCACCGGATTTTTGGGTTTTTCCACTCAGTTGGACTTGGTATACCTGGCTCAAGGATTGATTGTCGTAACGTTTGTCTAGGATAGCGATGATCTTGTCGAAATTGCCTTGTTCATCGACTGGAATGCTCTGGAGGAGTTCTAGGGCCGGACCTCTTAAGGAAATTACCAGAGATGTGGATTTTTCATGATTATCCCATCCATTAGCTGTAGCCACGGCCTCAAATTGCCGTTTATACATGGGCCAAGATGAACTGCCGTCGAATGTGGGTGGTTTACTAAAGGAACCTTTGGTACTCACGGTGTTCTGGTATTTTACTCGCTGTAAGTCCTGTTGCATTTTTTTAATTTCTGTTTCTAGTTTATTTTGGATGGCACAGATTTTATCTTGTACTTCAGTGTGTACTGTTTGCTTGATGGAACTGATTTGATCTTGAACTGTATCTTGAATTGAACTGATTTCAAATTTTACCTGGCTTTGGATGGAATCAAGATAATCTACTTTTGTTTCAAGAGTATCCACGGTATTTTTTATGGTCTTAATGTCATCATTTATCTCTTTTATATCTGACTCAACTATTTGCATTCTTTCATTAACTGTTTCATTAACTTGTCCTACTATTTGCATTAATTGTTCGAATTGCAGTTGTCTTTTCTGTTCAGTTTCGTGTCGATTTAATTCAATTTGATCTTGTTTTTGTTCAAATTTCGAGAACAATCCTTCAATTAAATTATGTTGTTTTTCTTCCATAGTGGAAACAAGATTTTCTAAATCTATTTTACGTTTTTCATCAATATTAGTGACAAGATTTCCTAATTCAACTTTAAGTTTATCATCAAAAGATTTCACAAACCTTTGTTGAATTTCTTCTTGATGTTGTTTCTCCTTCTTGTCAGGTTTTTCTAGAATCTGTGCTATTTTTTCGTCTAGTCCCTCCGTAACCTGTTTGATCATTTTTCTGGTAGTTTCGTCGGTTTTTTCCATACTTCGAGTTTCCATGAATCAAATTACGATTTTAACTGACTTAATCCTTCACTTCTAACACCAAATTGCAATATACTTCGTGGGTTCAATTTAAAAATTATAACAACTAGTATTCACTGTCACTTTTCTAGAACTTTATTTACATTCAAACATCTGATTCAAATACAATAACAATCCCATATAAGCTAGTCGACGCGGTATCACTGAACTGCGATCGTGGCGTGCTTCTTTTATAATCCCCGTGAAATTCTCCAGTAGAAATCATCATCGCTCCTTCCGCTGCCGAGTCTTTTCGAGAATCGTATTTTTTATCGTAAAGCGTTTGTTGTCGTGCTGAAAGGACACAGGGTCGGCTTTGGGAAAATTTCGTAACAATATCAATGTCTGTTAGAAGTTCTAATTCAATTTCCGTTACCTTTAACATGGCATCGAAAGCTAGCCCTGGAGCTGTGTAATAATGTGCTGGGTCTAATTCATAAGTTTTTAGACAAGTCTTTCTGAAATTCTCGAATATATCAGCTAACAACAGTACATCAGTTTTCAGGTATAATTCAGAATATTCTTGTATGTTCCTAATATTAAATTTTTTTTTTCGCATGATTATAATCATCTCTAGAGATACTAGTTTCTTCTAACTTGTTATCAAAACATTTTATATCTGGTAGATGAGTTTCCTGTAATTTTTCCCAACTATCAATATAATCATAAGGAAAAACACTTTTACGTTGAAGTAAATTAAATTCATGTATCAGTATTTGATCTAGGTTCTAAATATGATGCTAAGTCACTTAACTTACTGGCCATGAATCGAAATGAATCTAAAAAACTAAAGGAAATTTTGGTATTAGCAATTTGTTTGGTAAAGGAAATGTAACGTTCTTTATTAATTGGCAGTAAACTGACAGTTCCATTAATAGCAGTACTTAACGCTTTTATAAAGAAATGACTGTCATATCCTGATAAATTGTGAAAAAATACAGGAACGTTATAATCATCCTTATAATTAATATTGCAGGAATTATGAGCAGCCCCTCTAAATTCACCTGTAAGGTGACAGTGATCGTGCACTTTAATGTCACCATCTTGAAATTTTTTACAACAAATATGACAATGTTCTGAATTAGCATAAAAGCTATGTTGTTGAGCTTGTTAAAAATATTATCAAGTTTATAAGCTATTTCTTGAAGTTTTTTAACAAACCATATATCACAATCCCTACCAGTATATTGATAGAATTCAGAAAGTGAATCATTATAAGCACATTTTACATAAAAAGCTATGCTAAATGGTATGTGTTTCTGACATTTTTGTCTAGAACTTGTTGATTTTTTATCTTCATACCTCTCTAGAATACTTTCTAGATCAGCATATATAGTAAAAGGGACAAGTTCTTTATTTTTATGATTTTTAAATTTTAAATTTTTATCTGTCTCTGAAGGAGTGATAATTTTGGTAGTATTCATAACTTGACATTTTATGAAATGTTTATCTAAATTTTCCTTTGTTTTAAAATGATTTAAACATCTTTCACACAACCATTTTTTATGAGAAAAATTTCCCATTTGTCTGTTTAAGAGTTTGGATAAGTCTTTTATAAGAGCAAAATGAAAAATTCTATTTTTTTCAGAATTATTTTCATTGTCATCATCTGAATTTGAATTAATAGAATGGTCGAAAGTTGACAACATGAGTAAATTTATGCGAGGTGAATAATTATTTTTGCTTAAACTCACAGGAACTATACTCTTTTTATTAACCATAAATAAGTTAATAGACAATTTGTTATTTTTTTCAAATTTTGGGATGTCTTTCAAAGATATAGGAAATTGAATATTATCATATTTTAAAACTCTACTAAAATGCTGATAAGAACTGACTCTACATGGGTTTTTGTTAGCATCACATGGATGCAATTTTGCAACAATTGACCACAAAAAACAATACTCATCATTATTTTTTATATTTAAAACTGCTTTTGTTTTCTTAATAAATGCTGGTACGTCCACAAAAGTTGACATACCAACATTTATTGGTCTATAATGATTTATATTTACTTTTAAATGCAATATTTCATACAAAGCCCATCCAGAATCACGTTCCTGAAAATTTTCCAATTTACTTAAAATCCTATTTTCAACATTTTCCATAAACCACTCTTTTAAGTTAGTATTAACGTCTATAACTTCATTTTTGTTTGAAAAATGTTTAATATCCGTTTCTCCGTTATATGTTTTTATAAAGTTTGCATAAAATATACAATTAACTTTTAACAAAGACTTCTTTGATTCCTTTTTAATTTTTGCTGAAAAACTTTTGAAAGCTTTTTTAAGGAATTCTTCTGGTTCCTTTATTGTAAAATTGACAATGATTCCTGATTTTATCCTATTTTTAAAACATGACTCTGTATCTTGCCAAACTAAGTTTCTAACATATTTACAAGATTTCGATTTTTTAAGCCTTAATTTATTTTTAAATTGCAAATAATAATATTTAAGAAAAGTTAAATTAGCTTCTAATTTCGAATAATTTTTTATTTTTTAAGTATTTTTTAAGTAGAAGTATAATTTTTTTCAAAAAATGAACCCACTGTAAATATTCTGTTTTTGTTTTAACTAACTTACCAACAGTTTTAATTTTCTTAACTACATTAGCAACAATACACTCCATCTTACACGAAAGAAATTATAGGTTAACAACAATTTAAGATCTGTACTTCACTATTAGGTACGCGGCCTTTTATTTTCTTTATTAGCTTCTCTGCGGTCATCATCACCCTCATGGAATGTGATACGCTGGCAATCAAAACAATAAACATTTCTACTTTGAAAGCCACTACGTAAATTATTTACATTAAAACAAATGGTACAGTACAACATCTTCTCAATGACTATTGCAATACAGTGAATTACTAGCAGATAAATAAAGTGCATACGTAATTCATGGAAACTAATAAATTTAATTAATGTAACAACCATCATGTGATTTTGATTTATCATCATGTGATTTTGATTTATCCCAAAGGTTAACAAAACATCATTTTTCGAGAGATAACGATTTTTACAGACAGGCTGGCGTCTTATGTTTATGTTAATTGCATTTTTAACGACTTACTGGCGCCGATTATCAATTTTTTTACAGATAAGCGAGGTAAAATTAATGTTTCCATATTGCTGACGTAAATTGTTTATCACAATTATATGTGATTTATTATTACAAGGCATGTAGTTGGTCAGCAAATGTAGTTTTCTATTTGTTTGCATAAATAAACAAATTACTACTCCTCCTACATAAGTTATTAAAAGTGGTTTTCTATTTGTAAGCGTCAATAAACAAATTACAGCTCCTCCCATATAATATTTTGATTGGTGATTCACAAGACTAATCTAAATTATACAAGTTTGTTTATTTGTGTTTTCTATCTTAAAGGGTAGGATTTTATATACAAAATGGTTGCAATAATATATTTTTTTTGTAAAGATGTAACTCCACCCATGAGAATTATGGTAGCATTTCTTTATTGGATTAAAGTATAAAGTATAATATAATAACAAATAAGAATTTTTATATAGAAATGGAAAATATCTTAAATGTTGATGATTTGTAGAAATTCAAGTTTCATGAGCATGTTTTATTTTTTCTCTTAGCCTTTAATATAAAAGCAAGTTGAATAATAAGGAATGCTAGTTCAAAACATTAATTCATCTGTTATATACTCAAGTCTACTTCTTAGATCAAAATGGCAACAATTTCAAGTACCCTTTTAATTTCCACCAAAGATGAAATTAATTTTCCTTTGAAAATGCTATATGCAGTAATGAAAAAAATTTTTCGGTAAGTATTTTTGTGACTACGTATTTTTTTGTTGAATTGTTATTTATTTTATTTCTTGTTTATATTTATAGTTATGGTGTGAAGGAAGTGGAAATTAAAAAATGTAGTGCTAGTATCCTTATCATATTCTCCAAAAGAAGTTACGTTAAGGCGTAAATTTGGTAATCTTCCTCTAAAATATATTAGAATGAATGTTGAGAATGAAGAGGAAATAGATCTTTTTGAAAAAGCTGTAAAAAGGTACAGTTTTAATTTAGAGGAAGATGAAGGAGAAGAAAATGAAACAAGTGGACCTTCAGCTGCTAAACAGTTAAAGTGTTCCAACTTGAAGGAAATAGACGAAGACGAATTCCAAGAGTCTCAGATATTTCAAAATGGGCAAGATTTTCTTATAGATAATTAGTTTTACTTACTTACTAATTTAAGTAAATATAAAAAAAAAATAAAACATATATCTAGTTCTAAGAGTTTTATTTACTACAATACACATACCAATTTCTTAACAAATTTACATTTTCTACTGCACAGTTTATTTATTACTATATACATGTTGATTACAATGATGTGACTTTAAAAACAGCTTTAATTTCTCTATGGAAGGGCAGCTTTCTTCTAATAAGTCCACAACCTTATTAGGAATCAGTTTTTCCAGCCAACGTTTCTTCTGTAATCCAGAGTCTTATCACACTTAATACAATTTTTTATGTATTCAGATATTTGTTCATACCTTAAACAATCATTATTATTCCATTCTAATCCATGATGCTCTTTTTTTGTATACACCATGTGTTGTTGAATGGTATCAGTCAAATGATTAAAACTGACAGGCATTGTAACAAATTTGTGTGAGTACCAACCGTTTTCTACATTAATGATTGTAATTTCCTTACACAAACTAGCATCTCCATACTGAAAGTACTGCAAATCCACGATAAACATTGTAACTGCACAAATACTTGACGACTCGAACTGATTAATTTGAACAATAATAGAATATTAATGAAAGTGATAATTATTTAACAGTTTTATATCAATTTTCAAGGTCATCTGTCTGTATCCAACTGTTATGTTTATCATCAAAACCTAACCACTTTACAAAAATTTTATTGGGTTTCTTTCGTTTCAAGATCCGTTCAATTAGAAATGCATTGGGATATTTAACTGTTAACAATTGTTCTTCATAGAAACCACCCAAAATATCATGATTGTTTTCATCAACCAGCAGGTATGTTGTTGGATTTGTAAGCTGAACTTTCCTTATCTTAAATATCTCTGTGGACCAATTTGGTTGGTATTTTTTATCAAAAACTCCTCGTAATTTTGATATACGAACATAATCACCAACTTGAAATTTTCGTTTCTTTGATGCCACTTTAATTCTATTATAGACTGTTTTTAAAAAATGCTTTTCATCCTTTTTCATGACCTCAACTGGTTTCATACCCATGGTTCTATGTTTGGTATTATTATATTTTCTCACGATTTCCGGTAGAATATTCAACCATTTGTAATGACCCTGCAAACTGAATTCTTTCCACATCATGTTTTTCAAAGTTCGATTTACTCGTTCCACAATTGACGCTTTTTTCTCGCTAAACACCTTATAATGATTCACCTTATTTTGTTCATTAACTTCTTAAAATCTTTATTGAAAAATTCTGTACCAGCATCAGTATGCAGATTCTTAGGTGTTTGCTGTTTTAAAACTTTCTCCATGGCTGAGCAAACCTCAGACTTATTTTTTGACTTTATGGGATAGGCCCAAACAAATTTTGAAAAACAATTGATTACAACCAATATGTATTTATAGCCTTTATTTTCTCTAGCGTATGGTATCATTTCATTTCATCAGCTTGAAAGAGATCATCTAAAGATTTAATAATGACTTTTCGTCTTTTAAAATTTATCCTGGCTGCTTTATGGATTTCTTCAACAATTTGCCTCTTCACACTACTATTAGAGTTCATTTTTAAATAATTATACCAGCCTCTCTCAATTCCTCAATAATTGATGTTATTTCGTTTGTGTGGCCTGTATGTCCTGCTGTTTGTGAAGCGAGTAGTAATCGTAACCTATCAACAAGTTCATTTGGATCATCCCAATGAACGTAATCAATTTTATTGTTATCCACTTCCATAAAAATTCCTTTCCCTGCCACCATAGGAGCAAAATTTTTTTATATTTTTTCATTTTGCTACCAACTATTTGTTTGTTAGGTTTATAATAACATCTATGAGCATTAGTTTTTGCTACAATTTGTTTATAATTATCTTCATCTTCTTTAGAGTAGCCTTTCGGTCGTTTTTTGAACAATAATTCATATAACCCCATGCTACCTCGATATCGTTTCTTCCTAACGATAATATCAGATCCATCAATATCTAATCTTGAGTCACCAATCATAAGTTTCTCAGTATCGGTATCTAATCTGACACCATACTTATGATCAAATTCCTTATTATCATCATCATAATACATGTCATTTATATATTTTCTGGGTAATGGATCATACTGGTCTAAATAGTCAACACAGGATTTTTCAGCAATATCAGCAAACTGTCCAGGTGTTGCAGGAGAATGTAATGATCCTATCTCATCATCAGATGTGATTTCTTGAAGAATTGTCATTTTATTTTAACTCGGATCTTCATTTTCATCTTGCAATAATCGTAACTGACCTGTAGGTGTGGATAAACTCGTTGAAAGTTTACGAGGAATCTTCGGTGTTTCCTGATACAGCGATTCAGCTTGATGTGATAGTGTTGATGGGTATAGTTCATCGTTGAAAATAAAATCTTTTTCTTCATTCAACATGACTAGGATCCTCAGTTTTAAAAAAGTTTTCTCTTCCACCTTACAAGCTCCATCCGTTTTATGTTCCTTGTGACTCAGTTTACTTTCAATGTCCTTTAGATGTTTTGTTATGGGAGAAAATAACTTTTCCTTAACAATTTCACCATGTTTGAGAAGCTGTAATTTTTCTTTTACAATTCTGCGTTTCTGTACAAGACGTTTTTTTAGTTCCTTCTCTGATAGATTCATGTTGCTAATTAGACAGTTAGTATCTGGTTGTCATGAGCTTTTGATCCGCTTTCAATCCGCTTTCGATCCGCTTTTGATCCGCTTTTATCTGCTATTATCCGCTATTGATCTGGTTCAATAAGTTTCTGATATATCTTACACTTATGATGTTAATGATTATACTAAAATTAATTCTCTTATTCGAAACATATATAGTGATCAAAACCTCTTCTGTAACGTCCCTCATTGATGTTGCTGTCTTTAGAGATACGTAAAAATCCATATGGTCTGTACCAACACATGGCGCATAAGCTTTTAAACTATTCAAACGACATGTCACTACCAATATGATCATTATAAACATGTTTCAAATTTAAATCATCTTGTTTGAAAAGAACCAAAAAATTTGCGTTATCTCTAATGAGATGTTTTGGGACCTTCGCATACGTCTGAGACAGATAAAACGAGTCCACTAGACTGTGCCTTCCCATAGAGAAATATTGACGTATAACATCTTGATTGTCACAAGCCACATCATCAAATATAAATATTGAATTTTTTTTTTGCTTCTGAAGGATGTAGAATATTTTCGCTAGCATTGAACGGGTAATAACCAATGCCTTGTATTGGCTTTAGTAACTTCTCCAGATAAACATATTTCGGTTGATACAAGGACTTTGAATAAACATAAACATTCTCAAATCTCAGTCCGTTCAAGTGTTCAATTAGATTAACCATAACATTGGTTTTACCGCAATTGCTTGGCCCCACCAGAATACACCTCACAGTTGACGGAAACAATGGACCATGCTTTTTATTTTCAGGTATACTATTGAAATTATCATTTTCAACAGCTAAAGAAGTTTTTTGTTTTACCACCCTCATTCTTTGACACATTACTATAAAATGAGATAAATATTCACAAAACAAATAATATATGTTAGTTTTAAGGTGATAGTTAATGAAATAACATCATGAAGTTATATTCAGGTCAAGGTTTATTAAATTCAGCTATAAATAATTTACCGTTTGAAATGTATATACCAGATTATAATTATTGTGGGCCTGGAACAAAACTCAAACAACGTCTATTACAAGGAAGTCTACCAACAAATCCACTAGATGCTAGCTGTTTAAAACACGATAAATTTTATGAAAGTGAAAGTGATACAAAGTTACGTCATAAGGCAGATAAAATATTAGCTGAAGAAGCTCTTCAGAGATTTCATTCTAAAGACGCATCTGTAGGTGAACGAATAGCAGCTCTCGGTATTGCAGGAGCAATAAAAACTAAAGTGAAATTAGGTGTGGGCTTGAAAAGACCTACTAATAAACAAACGATTCGAAAGTGTATAAAGATAATGGAAAAAACTAAACTTATTATTCAATATGCTCTCAAGAATATACAAGACGGCATAACAATTTTGAATGGTAATGATGTGGAATCCATTAAAAAAATACCATCACAAAGGAGACGAAGAAAACCAAAGGTTCAAATAAAAAAATAAACAAAAAAGAAAAACCTGTAAATGAACCTCAAGAAATTGATATGAATATGGAAATTGAATATAACCGAAAACGTAAAAGGGATACCAGTGATGATGACATTTATAATTCTGAAAATATAAAACGTCGTCTAATATCTCCTCAAACTCGTAAATTTCGAGTGGGTAAAAGAAAATTACAACAACTTAATGACGAAGAAGTAATTCCTAAAAAGTTAAAACTTGATTTAGATGAACCTCTTATTTTTGACAATCAACAAAATCGAAAAAGAAAACTAGATGATAGTGATGGTGGTTTTGAACATGACACTACCCCAGTGACAAAAGTGAACAGAATCAATTAGTATAAAAAATAGTTTCTCTTAAAATTTTATCAGTATTTACTGAACATTCATATAAAACGTACTATAATCAAGAGAGAAGTATGGTTAAAATAAAGTCAAGGTGTAAAACAAAAAAGTTAAGAAAAAGTGGAGTGTTGAAGAAAAAACCGAGCAGAAAATTTCTAGGGTTTACAAGAGCTATAAGTCAAATAAGGAAACATGTGCTTAAACATAAACCTCGTACTTTAGGTGCTGCCATAAAAGTTGCATTGAAATCTGCTAAATCAATTAAGAAACATATCAAGTCTACTCCACCTCGTATCATACAAGTACCTAAGAAGGGTGGTATTTTACCCCTTATTCCCATTTTTGCAGGACTTTCTGCTCTGGGATCGATCGCCGCAGGAGGATCAGCTGTTGCAAAAGTAATAAATGATGCTAAGATGGCAAAACAAAAATTAGAGGAAGCTAAACGACATAATAGACAAATGGAGTCTATTGCTGTAGGAGGAAAAGGACTATAATTACGTCCTTACAAAAAAGGCTTCGGTCTTTTTTACACCCTCCAAAAAACTACCACAACGTCCGCTAACAAATATTGATATAGATAAATATGCAAAAATCTGGAAAATTCCAAATTTCCGAGGAGTGTTCATGAGAGACAATTTACCTAAAAAAATTCATAAATTGAAAGAGGAGTTATCAACTTAGATTCTACAATTGCTCCTGGAACTCATTGGACAGCATATAAGAAAAGCGGTTCAACAGTAAACTATTTTGATAGCTTTGGAAACCTTAGGCCTCCATCTGAAGTTATAAAATATTTTAATTCCACTGAACTATGTAAAATTGTATATAACTATAATAAGTTTCAGAACTATAACAGTTTTAACTGTGGACACTTATGTTTATATTTTTTATCTCAATAAAAGGCGTAAACAAATCAAATTTGTCTCATTACTTTGAAAACCTTTGAACAATATACATTCATATATTTTTTATAAATGCCTGTTCCTACCGATGAACATTATCAGTGTACGGTTCTTATGGACTGCTGGTGTAACAAGTGTGGAATTAAAAGAATAATTACTGAAAAACGTAGCTCTAGCTCTACTGTTTATTGTCTATATTGCGGAACACCCATGCAAAGAAAATTACTAAATTCAAGCTGCTCTGTATGTTGTGCTTCAAGAGGTAATTAGAAAAAAAAAACAAAATGGCAGACAATAGAAGAGGTATAATACTAACTTTTAAATGTGATGATTGTGGTGCAAGTTTTCAAGTTTACAAGTCTGGTATATGTACAGATTATGGAATTCAAAGGGTCTCATATTGTACCAGGTGCCGAAAGGAAACATTAGTATTAATGCGAGTTGAAACTTGTTAATAACTACGTAATAATAATCTAGTTGAAAATTGTAAATAGTAAAAATAATTAAGTGAATATATTTAATAAAACCATACAAATAGTTTTAGTTATTTGGTAACCTTTGACAGATTAAGATGTCTTCATATACATTTACGTTCTCTGAACGTGCTTCAATTCTCAGTAACAAGATTTACCCACCAATTATTCTAGAAGATGATGCTACGTATGTTATGGGGTTAATTGATTTTATGACCTTTAATACCATCTCAAATATCGATGAAACCAACAACAAGTTTTATATTAACGGTATGAAATTAGAATTACCGGTGGGCACCTATGAAATACAGGATATTGAAAAAACGCTTCACACTTTGCTAACTGATCATGAAGAACAACAAAAGGAGACAGCTGTATCATCTGTATTATCGTCACAACCTATACAGAAGAATTTGAAACCTGTGGAAAAAGATGATAATAAGAAAAATAAAAAAACAGAAAAACCTGTATTAATATTGAGAGCTAATCATAACACATTTAAATGTGAAATAAAATGTAACAAAGAAATTGATTTTGAGAAATCTAACACCATTGGTCCTTTATTAGGATTTGAAAATAGAAAATTAAAACCTAAGAAATGGCACTATTCAGATTATCCAATCAGCATTTCAAAAGTAAATGCTATTTGCATTGAATGTAATTTAATTCAGAATTCTTTCAACAATGATATGCCCGTCCATATAATCCATATGTTTTACACCAATGTCCCGCCTGGTTACAAAATTGTTGAAAACCACACCAACGTTTTTTATCTACCAATCAATACAAGATATATAAATGAGATTGTTATTAAAATAACAGACCAAAATGGAAATTTGGTTAATTTTAAAACTGAAGTTGTTACTATAAGATTGCATTTAAAACGACTTAATTGACATGGTTTTCATATATGATAATCTATCTAATTATTTATCACAACAGGAACAACCTATAAAATATCTACAGCCAATCTATAAAAACGCCAGTATCAGACAACAAGTGAAACAGTTAACACCTATCAATAAGCGAGTTTTAGTAACTTTGGGATCCAAGGTACGAACTTAACAACGGCTAAACATAAAGAAGAAAAAAATAAGAAGAAAAAGAAGAAAACTATAGAGAGAGGACAATTCAAAGCATTCATTTGCAGAATAAAATTAAGTATAAGTGTAAGACTTAAAAAACTTTTCTGTTTGTTCCGGTGTGTGTTTAAACAAAAAAATGACGCTTAACGTACTACGACTGGCTGATAATGTTCTTGTGGATAATGCTATAACCAATTTTGAATATCATTCCTACACACCTTACGCAAATACTACATTTTTCAATAATGATGAGATAAGAATCCCTATACAAACTCAAGACGTGTACACTCTACCTTCTCAAAGTTTTCTGTACCTGGAAGGAAAACTTTTAAACTCAGAAAATAAGTACAGTCCAACATTAAGATTCATTAATAATGGTTTTGCATTCCTCTTTGAAGAAATTCGTTATGAACTTGGTGGAACAGTAGTCGATCGAACAAGAAATCCTGGAATCACATCAACGATTAAGACCTATCTATCATATTCCAGAAACGAAATAATTCGATGGTATAATGCAGGATGGAATCTTGAAGGCACTCCAAATATGTGTGACGTCAACGGAAATTTTGCAGTATGCATTCCTCTAAAATTACTACTTGGCTTTTGTGAAGATTTTCGTCGCCTAGTGATTTCAGCAAGTCAAAATTTAATTCTGGTACGTGCCAATACAGACATCAACGCTACAGTTATTTCTGTAGCTACAGAAAAACCAAAAGTTCACCTAAATAAAGTTGTTTGGAAAGTACCTCATGTGTCATTATCTGATGCTCACAAAATCCAATTTTTGCAATATATAGAACGTGGAAAAGATTTGCCTATCGGCTTTCGTTCCTGGGAGTTGTTAGAGTATCCACTTTTACAGCAAAGTCAAAAACATACATGGGCAGTGAAAACGACAAGTCAACTGGAAAAACCTCGTTTTGTTATTGTAGCATTCCATACTGATCGAAAAAATAATATTCACAAGACTATGTCAGAATTTGATGATTGTAACATCACAAATATAAAATTGTATTTAAATTCTGAAGTTTACCCATATGATAATTTAAATCTCAATTTTGATCAAAAGAATTTTGCAACACTTTATGAAATGTTTGCTAACTTCCAAGCGGTATATTATAACAGAGAGTTCATTCAAGTTTCTCTAACTCCAGAAGACTTTTCTAAACAAACCACATTATATGTAATTGACTGTAGCCGACAAATAGATACCATTAAAGGTGGAGCTGTTGATGTCAGATTAGAATTCGAAACAAGCAAGAATATACCAGAAAAAACTACTGCATATTGTCTCATTCTTCATGATCGCCTTGTAAAATATAATCCTTTAAGTAATGTTGTAAGAACAATGTAAAAATATTATGTAATATAAATAAAAAATATTATAAATTGTTTATTTAGAGCCATTACAATTTTTTGTAACAGCGCAACTCTATATCTTAAACTAAAAGAGGGGAGAATCTTAAATAAATATCAAATACAGTCTATTAAATTAACAGTATGAACGTATCCATTTCTTATACTTGTACAAATTGTTTTAAAAACACTGAAAGTTTACTCTTTACTACTGTAACTTTACAGTGTGCAAGAAATACAACAAGAAGTTTCACTCAAAATACACCAAGAAGATCAAAATACAAATATTGTAGTATTTGTCTACAGTGCACGTTGTGGTTATTAAACGAAGAATAAATAATAAAGAAAAATGTCTATAAACATTATTCTTAATTTATGTTCACTATGTATTGTTATTGGAAATGAAGTGTTTTTCTCTGAATACTCACCACATAATGGAAGCTTATATATAACACATGAATTGGCAAACCAAACTTCTTTACAAATCAGTTTTAGTAAACTGTTATCAAAGTATCCTGAATTTAAGCTATATTCTACAAGACAAGGAAACATAACAGAATTAAGAAATAAAAGTAGTAATTTTGTAACTGCAGTATCTGAATCATTAATTGAAAACGAGAACACAACCCTTACTTAGTATGATGAAAACTGAAACAGAGTATCAGGCAACCATTAAACAGTTGGAAGAAACACATATGGCTACTTTAAATGAATTAATTGCTCTAAAATAATCGCTAAATGAATCGAGAACAAATCTGCTTGAAGTTCGATCAGATTTGGCAGCATGCCTCTCACTCAGTGCAGGATTTAAGGTGAAATGTATGTTGCAATTGCTGCATCCTCTCGCCTCCTTTTTTTATTCGACTCCTCCATTGCAGATGTGGATGCAGTTATCATTATATTTTCTAATATTTCCAATTTCCTTTTTCGTGGTTTCACTATCCTTGGAAGTTCAGCGGTTGTAGGTTGAGGAAGAGGATGATTTATTGGTAGCGAGAAAGCTTCCTCTTCTTCCTGTGAAAAATTAATTTTTAATTTCTCAATGCCGCTACACAATAATTTCAGTTCCTCCTCATTATCGGCGAACACTCTCATATAATTGACCGGCAGTTGTTTTAATTTCTTGTCTACTGTCTCCTTTTTAGGGCAGTATGAGAGTGATAAATATATTTTGTCTCCAGAGACATTAATACTTGTCCTTCCAAATCTAAAATATAACAGTTTAAATGTTAATTTTTTTTTTACTTAAAACTTGTAAAAATTAAAATATGATGATATGAATACTTACATGAACAAATTTTTTAGAAATACCACCAACAAATTAGTCAATAGTATCTCCCTATTATTGGACTCGATTATAAATGTAGTCGGTACATTCATTTTTTTCTTTTCTTTGGGGGCTTCTCTTCAACGGTTTGACTGAATGGTGTGAATGAATATTAACTAAATATTGCTTTTATAGCTATTAGAATTAAAATAATAATGATGTTATAAATAATTAATCACATAATTTTCAAATGAAAGTTCAATAAAAATTTACACAAGTAATATTTATCTAATAAAATTAATTGACTTGTTTACAGAAACTACTTTAACATGAATAATTAGCTTGGGTTAATTAAAGTAATGGAAATATTACATTATATTGATAAACGATAAGTGCTGCAAGTTTATAATAAAAAATGCATACATGTAATCTAACACGAATAACAAGGATGTTTTTAATGAGTTATAAGCTTTGAGATAATTAAAGTAACGGAAATATTACATTACACTGATAAATGATATGTTTGTAAGTTTATAATAAAAATATGCACATGCAATCTAACATGAATAACAAGGATGTTTTAATTTACAAATTAGACTATTGAAAATTTACGATTTGCGTCATATGATAAAAGAATGTACACATGTAATTTAGCATGAATAACAAGAATGTTTTTAATTGAAGATTGGAAATTTATGATTTACGTCATATGATATGGAACGATAAATGTTTTAATTAATTTTAATACATTTAACGTTTATACTTCATAGCAATCAGTTGTATTCCGCTATTAAAATAAAATATGAGTACCTCTAGTGAAATTAATACATTAGTTGAAGGTGTTGTGTCTAAAATTCAACAAGTGGGTAAGTTAATTAAAACCAAAGATGATTATTGTAAATGGGTAAAATATTTAAATTCTACTATTTTAAATTAAAAAAAAATATTTTAAACGTAATATATCTGTATTAGATAGAAAACACTTTTTAAAATTAGAATCAAACTTATCACTATTAAAATATTTCAAACAAAAATTTTCATATCAAAAAAGAAAGAATTTTAAAAACAGTAAGAAACAAAATTTAATTTGGCAAGATTTAGAATCGTGTTCTAATAATCGCGTGAGAACTGGGGCAATCATTAATTTAGGTATAAGGGATCCCCTAGAATTTTTCAATAAAGCTCGCAGGTCTTTTATAAGTAAAGTAAAAACTGAACTTCAAAATTCACTATTGAGAGTAAATGTTACACTATTAGCTAATTTTGTTAAACCTCAATCTGGTGAAACAGATATTAAGCATTTCCAAACAAAAAATAGAGTAATTGATTTTAATACAAATTTGAAATTATTTTATGATGATTACATTAAAAGTTCAATTTTAACAAAATTAGAGGAATTTCAAGAAAGAAACTCAGGTTGGAGTCTTTATGAAATTCCCCACTTAAAAGTAAATTTTAATAATTATACTCCAATAAATGTAGGTGTCTCAACTTATATTGAAATACCTAAATTTTTACAAAATACTAGGGCGATTCTTAATATTCAAAATAATGATGAATACTGTTTTCTATGGTCTATTACAGCAGCTCTTCATCCTCATCTAAATTCGAAACACCCCTGTAGAACATCATCTTACCCCCATTTTAGTAGCATTCTTAAATATGATGGTATCAAGTTTCCAATTTCACTAAAAGATATTTTCAAATTTGAGAAAATGAATAATTTATCTATAAATGTATTTACTCTAGAAAAAAAAGATGTTACCCCTGTTTGTTTAAGTAAAATTGAATCTTTGAGAACCATAAATTTACTAATGCTTCCATTAAATTATAATGATGGCGATGATGATGATCATGATATAGAAATGAATTTGAGTGAGAGGATAAATTCTCATCAAAATTATTATCATTTTGCATTAATAAAAGATTTATCCAAATTGCTTAATAGACAAAGCAATGATTTAACCCATAAAAAATATTATTGCCATAGATGTTTGAATCATTTTTATTCTCAGGAAAGTTTACATAAACATATGATAACTTGTAGACACATGAATAAGAATAAAATTGTAATTCCAACTGAACAAGAGAAATTTGTTTCATTTTCCGATTTTAAAAATAAAGAGAAGGTTCCCTTTGTAATATATGCAGATTTAGAATGTATACTAGAGAAGGTTAATGAATCCAATTGTAGTAATATCAAAAACATGTTCCATGTAGTATTGCCTATTACTTAGTTTGTAGTTTTGATAATTCTCTTTCCAAATTTGAATTATATACAGGAAAAGACTGTATTAATTGGTTTGTTAAACGTCTACAACAAATTGCAATGAATTTAAATCCTATATTCCAAAATATAGTTCCAATGATTCCATTAACGGGGTTACAATTAAATGATTTCTCATTAGCTCAAATTTGTCATATTTGTGGGAAAAATTTTACTGAAACTGATATAAAGATTAAAGATCACTGTCATTTTTCAGGAAACTATAGAGGGGCTGCTCATTCTTCCTGTAATTTAAATTATAAAGATGATTTTATGATACCTGTAGTTTTTCATAATTTATCCGGTTATGATAGTCATTTTATTATTAGAGCATTAGCAAAAGATATACCTGGTGCCATAGATTTACTACCAGTTAATAAGGAGAAATACATATCATTTACTAAATATATTTCCAACACAAATTTAAAGTTTAGATTTTTAGATTCCTTCCGTTTTATGGCTAGTAGTTTAGATAAATTAGGATCCTATTTAGAAGATTCTGAAAAAGTAATTATTAGAAGTTTTTGTAAAACTGATGAGGAATTTAAATTTTTATCTAAGAAAGGTATCTTTCCTTATGATTATTTAGACAACTGGGATAAATTAACAGATTCTAAATTACCATCTATTACAGATTTTTTTAGTTCTCTTAAAAATTGTAATGTTGGAAAAAGTGATTATGAACATGCACGTAAAGTTTGGAATACTTTTAAAATACAAAATTTACGTGAATACATGGAGTTATATTTGAAAACTGATGTTCTATTGCTTGCTGATGTTTTTGAAAATTTTAGAAAAGTTTGTTTAAAAACTTATAATTTAGAATGTTTGAAATATTATACAGCTCCAGGCTTAGCTTAGGCTAGTTGTTTAAAGATTTCTAACGTTACATTAGAATTACTTACAGATATTGATAAAATAGTGTTTATAGAAAGGGGAATTCGAGGTGGAGTTTCCCAATGTAGTAATAGATATGGAAAGGCAAATAATAAATATATGGGAAATGAATATGATTCAAATCAACCCACCTCATTTTTAATGTATTTTGATGTCAATAATTTATATGGGACTGCAATGTGTGAATGTTTACCTGTTGGAGATTTTAAATGGATTGAAAATGTCGACTATTATAAAGAAGATATACTTAATAACCCAGGTAATTCTAATATAGGATATATTCTTGAGGTTGATTTAGAATACCCTTCAGAGCTACATCATCTTCATAAAGATTTTCCTCTATGCCCCGAAAGTATGAAACCACCAATGTCATCATCAAAACACCCCAAATTATTAACAACACTTTTTGATAAAAAAAATTATGTTATTCATTATAGAACTTTAAAACAAGCGTTAAGTTTAGGTTTAAAACTTACAAAGGTTCATAGATCTTTAAAATTTGAGCAATCTGCTTGGTTGAAATCGTATATTGAATTAAATACAAATTTAAGGAAACAAAGTAAAAATGATTTTGAAAAAAAAAATTATAAACTAATGAATAACGCAGTTTTTGGTAAGACTATGGAAAACGTTCGGAAATATAAGAATGTTAAATTAGTTACAAAATGGGATGGTAGATATGGTGTAAAAAATTATATATCAAAACCAAATTTCCATAGTTTAACCATTTTTGATGATGATATGGTAATAATTGAGATGAAAAGAATGAATGTTAAGTTTAATAAACCCATTTATGTTGGATTCAGTATTTTAGAAATTTCAAAAACAATTTTATATGATTTTCATTATAATTATATAAAAGTTAAATTTGGAGATAGAGCAAAATTATTATATACAGATTCATTAATTTATCACATTTTTGTAGATGATATTTATAAACATATTAAGGAAGATAACCATAAATTTGATACTTCAGATTATTCTATAAATAATGAATATAACATACCTCAATTAAATAAAAAGTTTTAGGGCTTATGAAAGATGAAAATAATGGTAGAATTATGATTGAATATATTGGGTTAAAATCAAAAATGTATACCATAAAACTTTTTTATACAAGGGAAGAAAGGGAAGCTGAAAAAATGAAATTGAAAAATCTTTATGAGGACGATGTAGAGGCTAACTTAAATAATTTAGGTATTATTAAAAAAGATAAAGGAATAACAGAGGCATCTTTGAAAAGAATAACATTTGAAGATTACTTTCAATGCTTGTTTAATAAAACTAATTTCAATGTAAATGAGAAACTTATTAGAAGTAAAAAACATGAGGTGTATTCTATTAATCAAAGAAAAGTTGCTTTAACTCCGTTCGACGATAAAAGAATTGTAAATTATATCTCTACAGGTACATTACCTTGGGGTTTTAAAAATGTTTAAATAAGGGGTTTTTAAAATAATAATCATCTCAAGTTTTTCTTAATATTCACTGTAATGAAGGGCATAACACCAAAACGTTGAAATACGTTAAACTGGACCCAAAAGCTTTCACCCCAACAAGAGCGTCCAATAAATCGGCTGGCTTCGATTTAAAAAGCTTGGAAGAGTGCAATATACCACCCCAAAGTAGAACCCTTATCAAAACTGGTATAAAAATAGAGCTACCTGAGGGGTGCTATGGAAGAATAGCCCCAAGATCGGGATTAGCCTTCCATAATTTTATTGATGTCGGGGGTAAGTTTTAAAGTTTTACTAAAATAAATTAATTAAACAATATTGATTCGCTTTTTCAACAGCTGGGGTTGTGGACGAGGATTATCGAGGGGAGGTAAAAGTCCTTTTGTTTAATCATGGGTGCCAGAACTTCATCGTAAAACCAAGCGATCGGATAGCACAGCTAATTTGTGAGAAAATTTACTATCCTGAGTTGGAGGAAGTTGAGATATGTATACAGATATGTATATACATTTTTATTTCAATATACATTTTTATTTCAGCATTTATCATCTAATACTCAACGGGGGGAAGGAGGTTTCGGATCGTCTGGAAGGTGAAGTTTAAAAACAAAATTTTAAAATATTTATATATTAATTTATTAATATATACATTAAAGTTATTCATATGTTTTATTTCTATTACAATAGACACACCAATAAGCTAAATAATGAGCATTTTCTAATGCACAACTGAGTTCATTATTAAATAAATGTTTCCTACAATGATTAGATTTCATGAAAAATTTTAAGGTCTCAATTGTTGGGCAGTCCTCCTCAGATAAATCTACAATTTTGTTTGAAATTAATTTCTGTAACCACAGTTTTTTTAGAGATCCTTTAACAACCACCACTACATCTAATGGTATAGAATTCTTTAAAAATTCAGATATCTGCTCATACTCCAAATCATCATAATTCTTCCATTCTAATCCATGTAAATTTCGTGTTAACCATTTAAAATGCTGCTGTACTGTTTCACTGAAATGTTTTTGTGGATTCGATATTTTTATGAAACGTTGAGTGTGCCATAAATTATCTGTATTAACAATCGCCATTTCTTTACAGATGAAATTATTTTCACCCTACTGAAAACCTTGCACATCAACTATAAACATTTTGTAGTATGTCTTTTCACTTTAACGTGTGTTTATTAACTGACACTATTAAAGAATATCAGTTTTATTTATCCAACTGTTATGTTTGTTTTTAAAACCTAACCATTTGACAAACACTTTATCCCCCCTTCTTTTTAATATTTTTTCCACTAAAAATGCATTAGGATATTTGACCTTCTGTAGTTGTTGTTCATAAAAACCACCAAGAATGTTATGATTATTTTCATCTTGTAATAAATAGGTTGTAGGGTTCGTAAGCTGAACTTTTTTTATTGAAAATATTTCTGTTGAATAGTTAGGAAGATATTTTTTATCAAATACTCCCCTCTTTTTCGATATACGTACGTAATCACCTACTTTAAATTTTCTCTTTAGATGGGAAATTTTTATGTTATTATATGCAGTGTTTAATAGATCTTTTTCAACTTTCTTTGTAACCTGTATTGGAGCCATTCCAATAGTTCGATGTTTTTTGTTATTATACTTGATAACAATTTTTGATAAAAGGTGTAACCACTTGTAATTTCCTTGTAAACTAAATTCTTTCCACATCATATTTTTTAGAGTTCTATTTACTCTTCCAACTATTGCAGCTTTCTTTTCACTATATACATTGTAATGATTTATTTCATATTTCAACATAAGCTTCTTGAAATAATTATTAAAAAATTCAGCACCAGCATCAGTTTGTAAATTTTTAGGTATTTGCTGTTTGAAGACTTGCTCCATGACTTTGCTAACTTCTAAACCTGTCTTAGATTTTAGTGGGAAAGCCCAAACAAATTTTGAGAAACAATTTATTACTACTAGGATATATTTATAACCTTTGTTTTCTTTTGCATATGGAATCATTTCTACTAAATCAGCTTGAAAGAGATCATTTAGAGATTTAATAATCACCCTACGTCTTTTAAAATTAATTCTTGCTGGTTTATGTATTTCTTCTACAATTTGCCGTTTAACATCATTCATTTTTCTTAAACAATAATTTGAGCTTCTCTCAGTTCCTCTATTATTGATGTTATTTCGTTTGTATGACCTGTATGCCCCGCAGTTTGAGAAGCGAGAAGTAATCGCAATCTATCAACGAGTTCGTTTGGATCATCCCAGTGAATGTAATCGATTTTATTATTATTCGCCAACATAGAAATTCCTTTCCCTGCCACCATAGGAGCAATAATTTTTTTATATTTTTTCATTTTACTACCATCTATTTGCTTATTTGGTTTATAGTAACGTCTATGAGCATTAGTTTTTGCAACAATTTGTTTATAATTATCTTCATCTTCTTTAGAGTAGTGTTTCGGTTGTTTTTTAAACAATAGTTCATATAACCCTATACTACCTCGATATCGTTTCTTCTTAACAATAATATCAGATCCATCAATATCTAATCTTGAGTCACCAATCATTAGTTTCTCAGTATTAGTATCTAATCTAACACCATACTTATGATCAAATTCCTTATTGTCATCGTCATAATACATGTCATTTATATATTTTCTTGGTAGAGGATCATACTGGTCTAAATAGTCAACATAGGATTTTTCAGCAATATCAGTGAACCGTCCAGGTGTTGTAGGAGAATGTAATGATCCTATCTCATCATCAGATGTGATTTCTTGAAGAATTGTCATTTTATTTTCACTCGGATCTTCGTTTTCATCTTGCAATAATCGTAACTGGCCTGTAGGTGTGGATAAACTCGTTGATAGTTTGCGAGGAATCTTTGGTGTTTCCTGATACAATGATTCAGCTTGATGTGAAAATGTTGATGGATACAGATCATCGTTAAAGATATAATCTTTTTCCTCACCAATATGACTAGGATCCTCAGTTTTAAAAAAAGTTTTCTCTTCTTCCATTTTACTAGCTCCATCCATTTTATGTTCCTTGTGACTTAGTTTACTTTCAATGTCCTTTAGATGTTTTGTTATGGGGGAAAATAACTTTTCCTTAACAATTTCTCCATGTTTGAGAAGCTGTAATTTTTCTTTTACAATTCTACGTTTCTGTACAAGACGTTTTTTAGCTCCTTCTCTGATAGATTCATTTTGATCCGCTTTCTATCTGTTTTCAATCCGCTTTCTATCTGTTTTCAATCCGCTTTTGATCCGCTTTTATCTGCTATTGATTTAATTTAATCAGTTTCTGATATCTCTTACACTTATGATGTTAATTATTATACTGAAATTTATTGTCTTATTCAAAACATATATAGTGATCAAAACCTCTTCTGTAACGTCCATCATTGATGTTATTGTCTTTAGAGATACATAAAAATCCATATGGTCTATACCAACACATGGCACATAAGCTTTTCAACTGTTCAAACGACATGTCACTACCAATATGATCATTATAAACATGTTTCAAATTTAAATCATCTTGTTTGAAAAGAACTAAAAAATTTGCATTATCTCGAATGAGATGTTTTGGAACCTTCGCATACGTCTGAGACAGATAAAACGAGTCCACTAGACTGTGTCTTCCCATAGAGAAATATTGACGTATAACATCTTGATTGTTACAAGCCACATCATCAAATATAAAGATTGAATTTTTTTTTGCTTCTGAAGGATGTAGAATATTTTCGCTAGCATTGAACGGGTAATAACCGATGCCTTGTATTGGTTTTAGTAACTTCTCCAAATAAATATATTTAGGTTGATATAAGGACTTTGAATAAACATAAACATTCTCAAATCTCAGTCCATTCAAGTGTTCAATTAGATTAACCATAACATTGGTTTTACCGCAATTGCTTGGTCCCACCAGAATACACCTCACAGTTGACGGAAACAATGGACCATGCTTTTTATTATTATCAGAAATACTATTAAAATTATCATTTTCAATAGCTAAAGAAGTTTTTTGTTTATCACCCTCATTCTTTGACACATTACTATAAAATGAGATAAATATTCATAAATAAATAATATATGTTAGTTTTAAGTTGATAGTTAATGAAATAACATCATGAAGTTATATTCAGGTCAAGGTTTATTAAATTCAGCTATAAATAATTTACCATTTGAACTGCATATACCAGGTTATAATTATTGTGGACCTGGAAAAAAACTTAAACAACGTCTGTTGCAAGGAAGTCTACCAACAAATCTGCTAGATGCTAGCTGTTTAAAACATGATAAATTCTATGAAAAAGAAAGTGATACAAAATTACGTCATAAGGCAGATATTAGCAGAAGAAGCTCTTCAGAGATTTCATTCAAAAGACTCATCTATAGGTGAACGTATAGCAGCAATTGGGGTTGCAGGAGCAATGAAAGCAAAAGTAAAATTAGGTATGGGTTTGAAAAGACCTAATAACAAACAAACAATTCGAAAATGTCTTAAGCTTATGGGGAAAACTAAAACTATGAGTGAAGGTATACTCAAGAATATACAGGATAGCATAAACTTAATGAATGGTAGTAATATGGAAGTTACCAAACCTAAACCTACATCTAGAATAAAAAATGAGAAGACTAGAAAGCCCTCACGACTACCACGATCTCAAATGATGAGAAATAAACTGAATGAACTATCGAAACCACCACTAAATGGTAACGATGACATTGATATGGAAGTTGAATATAATATGAAACGTAAAAGAGAAATAAATGATGATGATCTTTATGAAAAACACTTAGCACCTCCGAGGAAAAGGGGTAAATTTCGAGTAGCTAAACGAAAACTAAAACCACAACAAAAAGATGAAGATGAAGGAAGTGCTTCTAAAAAATTAAAACTTAATTTAGATGAACCTCTTGAGTTTGTTGAACATGATCGAGGTAGTAATATGGAAGTTATCAAACCTAAACCTACATCTAGAATAAAAAAGGATAAGACTAAAAAGTCCTCACGACTACCACGATCTCAAATGATGAGAAATAAACTGAATGAACTATTGAAACCACCACTAAATGGTAATGATGACATTGATATGGAAGTTGAATATAATATGAAACGTAAAAGAGAAATAAATGAACATTTAACACATCCGAGGAAAAGGGGTAAATTTCGAGCAGCTAAACGAAAACTAAAACCACAACAAATAGATGAAGTTGAAGAAAGTGCTTCTAAAAAATTAAAACTTAATTTAGATGAACCTCTTGATTTTGTTGAACATGATCGAAAACGTAAACTTGATAAAAACAGTGATTCAGACAATGATAATTCACCAAATCAAAAAGCAGCAAGATTTCATTGATATAAAAATTGTTAATCTTAAAATTGTATTAGTATTTGCAAAACATTCAGATAGACACATACTGTCAGAACTAGAGGAGAAGTACGGTTAAAACAAAATCAAAGTGTAAAACAAGAAGACTAAGAAAAAAAAGAGTTACAAAGTCAAAGTCATCGAGAAAAAATTTTGGGTTTATAAAATCTGTAGGACATATAAAAAAACAGGTGTTGAAACAGAAACCCACCACCTTAGGTAATGCTATAAAAATTGTCTTGAATTCTGCTAAGTCAATTAAAAAGCATATGAAGTCAACCACTCCTCGTATCATACCTATACCAAAGACAGGAGGTTTGCTACCTCTTATTCCTATTTTTGCTGGACTTTCAGCCTTGGGAAGTATCGCTGGGGGATCGGCAGGCATAGCCAAGACGATAACAGACGCTAGAAATGCAAAACAAAAATTAGAGGAGGCGAAACGTCATGATAGAAAAATGGAGTCTATTGCAATAGGTGGAAAGGGGCTTTATTTGCAACCATATAAAAAAGGTTATGGTCTTTTTTTACACTCTCCAGGAAGCTACCACAACGTCCGCTAACAAATATTGATATAGATAAATATGCAAAAATTTGGCAAATTCCAAATTTTCGAGGTGTATTCATGAGAGATAAATTACCCAAGAAAATTTATAAAACTGAAAGAGGTATTATCAATTTAGATTCTAATACAGGTCCAGGAACTCATTGGACAGCTTACAAGAAAAATGATAGACAAATATCCTATTTTGATAGTTTTGGTAATCTTAAACCTCCATTAGAAGTTTTAAAATATTTTAATTCAACTGGACAGTGTAAAATAGTATATAATTATAATACATTTCAAAACTATAACAGTTTTAATTGTGGACACTTATGTTTATATTTTTTATCTCAATAAAAGGAACTTAGTCATATTAATTCAATTATAAATAGTAAAAAATATTTAAGTGAATATATTTAATAAAACCATATCAATAGTTTTAGTTATTTAATAACCATTGACAGATTAAGATGTCTTCATATACATTTACGTTCTCTGAACGTGCTTCTATACTCAGTAACAAGATTTACCCACCAATTATTCTAGAAGATGATGCTACTTATGTGATGGGGTTAATTGATTTTATGACCTTTAATACCATCTCAAACCAACAACAAGTTTTATATTAACGATATGAAATTAGAATTACCGGTGGGCACCTATGAAATACAAGATATTGAAAAAACGCTTCACACATTGCTAACTGATCGTGAAGAACAACAAAAGGAGACAGCTGTACCACCCACATTACCATCACAAGCTATACAGAAAAATGTGAAACCTGTGGAAAAAGATGACAATAAGAAAAATAAAAAAATAGAAAAACCTGTTTTAATATTGAGAGCTAATCATAACACATTTAAATGTGAAATAAAATGTAACAAAGAAATAGATTTTGAGAAATCTAACACCATTGGTCCTTTATTAGGATTTAAAAATAGAAAATTAAAACCTAAAAAATGACACTATTCAGATTATCCAATCAGTATTTCAAAAGTAAATGCTATTTGCATTGAATGCAATTTAATTCAGAATTCTTTCAACAATGATTTGCCCGTCCACATAATCCATATGTTTTACCATAATGTTCCACCTGGTTACAAAATTGTTGAAAACCCCACCAACGTTATTTATCTAGCAATCTATACAAGATATATAAATGAGATTATTATTAAAATAACAGATTAAAATGGAAATTTAGTTAATTTTAAAAGTGAAGTTGTTACGATAAGATTACATTTAAAATGACTTAATTAATATGGTTTTCATATATGATAATCCATCTAATTATTTAACACAACAAGAGGAACAACCTATAAAATATTCACACTCAAACTATAAAAACGTTAGTATCAAGAAACAAGTGAAACAGTTAACACCTATCAATAAACAGTTTTTAATATCATTAGTTTTAAGGTACACACTTAACAACGGCTAAACATAAAGAAGAAAAAAATAAGAAGAAAAAGAAGAGAACTATAGAGAGAGGACAATTCAAAGCATTCATTTGCAGAATAAAATTAAGTATAAGTGTAAGACTCAAAAAACTTTTCTGTTTGTTTCGGTGTGTGTTTAAACAAAAAAAATGACGCTTAACATACTACGACTGGCTGATAATGTTCTTGTGGATAATGCTATAACCAATTTTGAATATCATTCCTACACACCTTACGCAAATACTACATTTTTCAATAATGATGAGATAAGAATCCCTATACAAACTCAAGACGTGTACACTCTACCTTCTCAAAGTTTTCTGTACCTGGAAGGAAAACTTTTAAACTCAGACAATAAGTATAGTCCGACATTACGATTCATTAATAATGGTTTTGCATTCCTCTTTGAAGAAATTCGTTATGAACTTGGTGGAACAGTAGTCGATCGAACAAGAAATCCTGGAATCACATCAACGATTAAAACCTATCTATCATATTCAAAAAATGAAATAATTCGATGGTATAATGCAGGATGGAATCTTGAAGGCACTCCAAATATGTGTGACGCCAACGGAAATTTTGCAGTATGCATTCCTCTAAAATTACTACTTGGCTTTTGTGAAGATTTTCGCCGGCTAGTGATTTCAGCAAGTCAAAATTTAATTTTGGTACGTGTTAATACAGACACCAACGCTGCAGTTAGTTCTGTAGCTACAGAAAAACCAAAAGTTCACCTAAATAAAGTTGTTTGGAAAGTACCTCATGTGTCATTATCTGTTGCACACAAAATTCAATTTTTACAATATATAGAACGTGGAAAAGACTTGCCTATCGGCTTTCGTTCCTGGGAGTTATTAGAGTATCCACTTTTACAGCAAAGTCAAAAACATACATGGGCAGTGAAAACGACAAGCCAACTGGTTTATTATAACAGAGAATTCATACAAGTTTCTATAACACCAGAAGACTTTTCCAAACAAATCACATTATTTGTAATTGACTGTAGCCGACAAATAGATACCATTAAAGGTGGAGCTGTTGATGTCAGATTAGAATTTGAAACAAGCAAGAATATACCGGAAAAAACTACTGCATATTGTCTCATTCTTCATGATCGTCTTGTAAAATATAATCCTTTGACTAATGTTGTAAGAACAATGTAAAATATGTAATAATAAAGTAAAAATATTTGGAATAATAATAACTGTTTGTTTTAACCCATTACAATTTTTGCAACAGCGCAACTCTATTTCTAAGACTAAAAGAGGGGAGGGGAATCTCAAATAAATATCAAATACAGTCTATTAAATTAACAGTATGAACGTATCCATTTCTTATACTTGTACAAATTGTTTTAGAAACACTGAAAGTGTACTCTTTACTATTGTAACTTTACAGTGCGCAAGAAATACAACAAGAAGTTTCACCCAAAATAAGCCAAGAAAATCGAAATATAAATATTGTAGTACTAGTTACGAACCACGTTTGACTTCATCCGACAGCAGTATAACCCAAGTTACGAACCACGTGTGACTTCATCCGACAGCAGTATAACCCACAACAATAGATTCGACGCATTTTCTTAATCAGCGCTTTTAACGTTCTTTGTTTCAATTCATATAATTTAGTTAGTCTGATATTAGCTTTTGTTGCAATTACATTAAACTTGTATGTTTCGCTTGAATAAAATTTATGTTTTAAATTTTAAAACGGCCTTTTCGAAATTGAAACTTTAAGTGGCGCAGCACAGTAGTATCGTGGAAGTTTTCTGTGTACAAGAAAAACTTCGTTATTGAACGTTTATCCGCGATTGAACGAACTTTTGTTTGCCGTTAGTTCCTGTAGCAGCATCGACGCTTACCTGCAGAACGCCAACGAAGCGAAACAGATGCATCGAGCAATCAGCATTTTACTGTAAGTAATTCATGTCAGACTCCTCTGTTTCTAATCCTTTAACTGACCCTAGTGCAGAGTTAGATTTAGTAGAACAAATTTCGAGTTTAAGAATTTCAAAAAACAATTTCGAAAACGTAGATCGTAGTAATAGCTTAAGTAATAATAACATAATGGCTCCACCAGTATTTGATGTTAAAAATTTGGTAATTTTACCAAATTTTGATGGAAACTCCAGCGATTTATACGATTTTATAAATATAGCGACTACTCTTTTTACATTTTATTATGATAACACCAGTGTAGGCAACTTGCAAAACCTACTTTTGTTCCGTGGCATTTTAAGTAAATTAACCGGAAGAGCCAAGGAAGTTGTATCAATTTATGGATGCGAAACATGGGAAGATGTAAAGACGGTGCTCATTCAAAATTTTGGAGACCAGAGGGACGAAAATTCTTTAACAAGGGATCTTGTTAATTTAAGACAACAACTCCAAGAGACTCCTTTACAGTTTTACGAAAAATGTATGGCAACGCTAAATACATTATGCAACTATATCGATTTACACAATAATAATCCAGTAATCAAAAACAGTAAAAAGGATTTTTTCCGAAAACAAACCCTGACCACATTTTTGGCAGGATTGCGAGAACCTTTAGGATCCACCATAAGAGCTATGAGACCAGACAATCTCGCAGTAGCAATGCAATATATTCACGAAGAGAATAATATTAGATACTTGCAGAGAAATCAAGCTCCTGCAAATCAGCAGTTACCGTTTAAAAAACCACAAGCACCAATACAGCCTTTTAGACCCACATGGCAGCAACCAGTTTATCGTCATCAGACAACACCCCAGTTTACACAATCATCGCAACCACAGCCTTTCCAAACACAGCAACGCCCCTTTCCAACAGGTCCAGTTCAGATAACACCTAGACCAATTCCACAGCGACGACTTCCGACAAATTCACAAGTATTCGGTAAACCTCAAAATGTTTGGGCCAACAAACCAGGCACTTCGCGACAAATGTCACCTCCTACACCAATGAGCTGTACAACCAGAAATACTATCAAACCAACAGCTCAAAATCAAAATAATAATTTCTTTAGACCACATCCAAATTCACGCCCGAGTTTCACCTTTGAAGAACTATTTAACATCGAACAAGACCATTCCTACGCAGAAGGACCAATAAGCCATTACCCCGATGATGATCACTACCCAGCATATGAAGCTTATCCCGAATATGAGCAATGCCAAGAAAATGTAGTAGACGAACCTTCACAAATTGAAGAAGAAAATTGCTAAAATTTTCTTTTGGACCCCAAAACAACTGGAGAAACTTAGTAGAATTACATAATATTACAGATAAAAAGGAACTTCCCTATATAACGATTTCGAATCCTCCCTTGAATTTGCTAATAGATACAGGGTCAACGAAATCATTTCTCAATCCCGATATTGCTAACCAATTTTATAAAGATTCTGCTAAAAATTTGAACCATTTATCGTCTCATCTATTTTTCAAAATTATTCACAAGATTATTGCGCAGAAATACCTTCTTTTCAGGAATTTAATTCAAATCATAAATTAAAATTTTATTTGTTTAAGTTTCATAAGACTTTTGACGGATTGATAGGTTTAGACAACTTGAAACTTTTACAGGCACGACTCGACTTTCCAAATTCGATACTTTTAACTCAAAATTCGACTATACCGATAAATTATTACGAAACTAACAAAACTCAATTCTATTCAATACTACTCGATCCCCATACAATAACACCTGTTAGACTACCTGTTAAAGAATTTGAAGGCAATATAATCCTCCCAAAACAAAATATTCAAGGAGCACTTCTTCAGGATACATTGACCATAGCCAACAACCAGCTTGCGTGGGCAGAATTGATAAACGATACAAATGAGGAAATACCAATCGCCCTTATTGAACCAGTGGATACCAGGATAATTAATTTGGAAGAATATCATCTTTTCACAACCGAAATTTATCAACAAAATTCACCTCAAAAATGTAACATAGAAGAACTTATAAGGACGGAACATCTGAATAATGAAGAAAAACACCACATTTTGAAACTTTGCGGAAAATTCTCGGACATTTTTCATCGTCCTGATGAACCGTTAACTTTCACCAATCAGGTTAAACATCGGATCAAGACAAAGGACGAAATACCGGTTTACACAAAGACATACCGTTATCCATATGTTCACAAACAGGAGGTCCAGAATCAAATTTCGTCAATGCTAGAACAAGGTATTATACGCCCCAGCGAATCACCGTGGTCATCACCGATATGGGTTGTCCCCAAAAAAACAGGACGCCTCAGGGAAAACTAAATGGCGAATTGTAGTGGATTACAGAAAAGTGAATGAGAAAACTATTGATGACAAGTATCCAATCCCAAACATCACCGACATTTTGGACAAACTTGGAAGAAGCCAATATTTTACAACATTAGATTTGGCCAGTGGCTTCCATCAAATTGAAATGGCAGAAGAAGACATTCCAAAAACTGCCTTTAATATCGAACACGGCCATTATGAATACGTGCGGATGCCATTTGGGCTCAAGAACGCCCCTGCCACGTTCCAAAGAGTCATGGATAATGTACTAAAGGGACTACAAGGAACAATTTGTTTAACGTATATGGATGACGTCGTCTGCTTTTCTGCTTCTTTACAAGAACACATCGTCAACCTTTCAAAGATTTTCCAACGGTTTAGGGAAACTAATCTCAAAGTTCAATTGGACAAGTCCGAATTCCTTAAAAAGGAAGTGGCCTTCCTTGGGCACGTCATTACTCCGGAAGGAATAAAGCCCAACCCTGATAAAATTCAAGCTGTTCTGAAATATCCAATCCCACGAACAACTAAAGAAATTAAGGGATTCCTTGGACTACTGGGATATTATAGAAAGTTTATTAAGGACTTCGCCAAAATTACAAAGCCGCTAACAGCATGCTTGAAGAAAGACGCGAAGATTGAACACACACAGAAATTCATTGAATGCTTTGAGACGTGCAAACAATTATTAGTTAACGAACCGCTCTTGCAATATCCAGATTTCACTCAACCATTTAACTTGACAACCGACGCTAGCAACGTTTCATTAGGAGCAGTTCTTTCCCAAGGACCAGTCGGCAAGGATAAGCCAATAGCGTACGCTTCTCGAACACTGAACGATACCGAGTTGAATTATTCAACTATCGAGAAAGAAATGTTAGCAATTGTATGGGCTACAAAGGTGTTTAGGTCATATTTGTACGGCAAGGTACTGAGTGATCACTGCCCTTTGCAGTGGCTATTTTCTGTAAAAAACCCCAACTCTAAGCTAGTAAGATGGCGCCTGAAACTCGAAGAATTTGATTACGAGATAGTTTACAAAAAAGGCAAGACTAACACCAACGCAGACGCCCTTTCTCGAATAGAAATCAACACCAAGGAAGTAGAAGAACTTACAGCCCTTAAGAAAAATAATGAGAAATTAAATGAAAATTTATCTCGAGAATATACTGACAATTCATCAATGTATAATAACCCACCAGACGATCGTGAAGAAGATTTTACATACGAAGACATTCAGCCCTTACACGACATAACTGACACAGATACATCATCAACTGAAACAGCCGATGAAAACCCAGACCTAGGTCAACACAACGATAAACGACATAACACCTCTAGCACAGACACAGCTGATGAAGATCCTGACCATACACAACATAAGGTCAACAGAGTACGTCAAACGTCAAGTACAGACACAGCTGACGAAGTTCCCGATACATCTCAAGACGAAAACTACGACAGAAATACAATTCACACTGAACAGGAAAATCCGATTTTTACAATTCCTATTTCCAAAAAGCCTCTAAACTATTACAATAATCAAATCAGGCTAACTTTTGTTAGATATTGTCCAGTAAAACCTATAACTGAACATATATTTCCAAACAAAATAAGAATTCATGTTCAAATTGGCAGAAATGAAGCAGGAAGAAATATTATCGAATTTTTCAAAAACTACGTACGACCAAAAATAAAATATGCTATTCATTTTACTCCAGAAAACACGTACCAAGCCACCTGTGAACTTCTTAGACAAATTTTCAAAAATTCATCATATGATTTAGTCAAATGCACGAAAATTTTAGAAGACGTTAACAACGAGCAAAGACAGAAGGAAATTATTAAAGGTTATCACGAAGGACCGAACAATCACAGAGGTATAAATGAAACTGAAGCTGAAATTAGAAACAGATTCTATTGGCCAACATTGAAAAGAGACATAGAGGATTATATAAACTTTTGTGACAATTGTTAAATGAACAAGTACGATAGAAACCCCTGCAAACCAAAATTCATGGTAACACCCACTCCATCAAAACCATTAGAAATTGTCCACATCGATACCTTTCAAGCAGCGGGACAAAAATTTCTTACTGTCATTGACTCATTTTCAAAATACGGACAAGCATACCCCATAGAGAGTGCCAATACTATTAACATCCTAAAATCTCTGATGATTTTCATCACCCATCATGGCATACCAACAATAATTGTTGCGGACAATGGTACGGAATTTAAAAATGGGCTAATGCAAGAATTTGTGGATACCCATAAAATAATTATACACTATACAACACCAGAAAATCCGCAATCTAATGGGATGATAGAACGGTTTCATTCGACTATCATAGAACATCTTCGTATCTTACAGAAGAATCATAAGAACCTGAACATTAAAGATCAAATGCCTTACGCAATTCTCGGATATAACAACTCGATACACTCAACTACCAAACAGAAACCAATTGAAATTCTAAACGGACATTTCAACAGTCACGATCCTTTTGACGTCGACATTAACAAAACTCTTATCAATAACTATGCTCAACAACATCGCGAAAAAACTAAAATTATATATAAAGAATTAAATCAACGAGCTACTGAATCCAAAGAAAGGGTTATTGAGAATCGAAATCGCCACAGACAACAACCTGTTAATTATGAACCAAATGCAAGGGTGTATACGAAAACTACTCAGAAAAGAAATAAACTTCTCCCGAGATTTTCACCAAAAATCGTAAAATCTGACAACAAACGTTATTGTAAAATTTCATAATACAAAACTCCACAAGAAAAATATTAAACACATGCCAAGAGGAAAATTTAATTTGACAAAATCATCCTTACAGATGCAGCCTGATCGCAGCCGAGAAAATAAGCATACTAGACCTGAAGGACAATCCAGGGATCCTTCCCCTCAAGCTGGGACCAGCAAAAATTCAAATCAGTTCCCATGACTTCATCCATTATTACAATTTGACGCCGATATCTCAAGAACTCAATGCTATTGAAAATCAGTATGAAGAAGTAGCAGCAGCAATAACTAAGAAATTAAGCACGCCATATTTTAACATGTTGCATAATTTTGATCGAGCTTTAAAGTACCAACTAGAAAGTGCTAAGCTAAAATTTCAAGCTATATACCCTCATCCTAGAAACAAGAGAGGACTTTTTAACTTTCTAGGCACTGCAGTGAAAGCAATCTCCGGAAACCTAGACCAAGAAGATGCCAAAAGGTATGATGATGCAATATCAGCTTTGCAGAAAAATCAAAAGAATGTAATTAAAAATCTAAATCAGCATATGTCGCTTACAATTGGAATAATGGACAATTTTAATAAAACAGTGTCACTAATTACTCACAATCAAAGAGTAATTTCCCAAGAAATAAAAAATATCAACGATGATTTTACAAAATTTATTTTTGACTTTAATCACTACATGCAAGCTCGTAATATTCTAGATCAACTAAATATATCTTTACAAATAATTCTTCAATTAATAACTGATTTGGAAAATGCCATTACTTTCGCTAAAATAAATGCACTACACCATAGCATAATTAAACAAAATGAAATTGAATGAATAGCAGACATATTACTCGAAAACCATGATAAGACGCAATTATTATTTACTGAACAAAGAGACTTAACAAAATACTATGAAATAATTTCTGTGGATGCATATTACTCGAATACCGATATAATTTTTGTTCTGCACTTTCCATTGTTGCACACCAACAGTTTTACCCACTATCACCTCTACTCAATTCCAACAATTAACTCAACCACCATCATTCCTCCCCTTCCTTATCTGACATTGAATCCAGAAATTCATCAATATACGAGCCAACCATGTAGACGAATCGACACCCAGTATCTATGTAAGAGTACAGTCATTCAGTATAGAAGTAGGACACCCGACTGCATCTCACGAATCCTTCAGCTCGCCGATGAAGAAGCCCTTTGTGACTATGTAAAGATTTTCATCAACACCACACTCATCGAGCAGATTACAGACGCCCACTACATTGGCATATTTCCAAGCCCAACAAAAGTTTCCACAGCTTGCGAAACTACCAGTATATTAGAAGCTCATGGAACATTTCTGATTCAACTTCCACCTGGTTGCGAATTCAGTACCTCTCATCACAAATTTGTAAACAAGAAAGAAACCGTCAGGGAACAGCCCATGACACTCCCTAAAATTAGAACAGTAGTTCGTAGTCCACTAAAGAAGAGACACCCTATACAACTGGAAAGGGTTCCTCTAGACGAATTGCATAAACTTCAAGAAGAATTCCATAGTCTACATCCAACAGATCTCTTGGAACCAAACTCAGATAACACTCATTTTTGGACAACCCCTTTATACATATTGGTTTTAGGGGGTATATTATGGATAACCTATAAGTTCTACGACGGACTACCGTGCCTTAGAGGAAGACACACAACACCTACATCTTCAGGAGTGAACCCAGTCCTGTTCATCCCTCACAGGACTTCCCCAAGGGATGGAGAAGTTACGAACCACGTTTGACTTCATCCGACAGCAGTATAACCCAAGTTACGAACCACGTGTGACTTCATCCGACAGCAGTATAACCCACAACAATAGATTCGACGCATTTTCTTAATCAGCGCTTTTAACGTTCTTTGTTTCAATTCATATAATTTAGTTAGTCTGATATTAGCTTTTGTTGCAATTACATTAAACTTGTATGTTTCGCTTGAATAAAATTTATGTTTTAAATTTTAAAACGGCCTTTTCGAAATTGAAACTTTAAGTTACTTGTCAACAGTGCACGTTGTGGTTATTAAACGAAGAATAAATAATAATAATAAAAATGTTTATAAACATTATTCTTAATTTATGTTCACTGGGTATTGTTATTGGAAATGAAGTGTTTTTCTCTGAATACTCACCACATAATGGAAGCTTATATATAACACATGAGTTGGCAAACCAAACTTCTTTACAAATCAGTTTCAGTAAACTGTTATTAAAGTATCCTGAATTTAAGCTATATTCTACAAGACAAGGAAACATAACAGAATTAAGAAATAAGACTGATAATTTTGTAACTGCAGTATCTAAATCATTAATTGAAAACGAGAACATGACCCTTAGTATGATGAAAACTGAAACACAGTATCAAGCATCCATAAAACGGAGGAAACACACATGGCTACTTTAAATGAATTAATTGCTCTAAAAAATTCTCTAAATGAATCTAAAACAAATCTACTTGAAGTTCGATCAGATTTAGCCGCATGTCTTTCACTCAGTGCAGGATTTAAGGCAGACAGTGACATATGGGCCTCCAAGTATGCAGAACTAAGATTTCGAGTTCCACCCTGTACAACAACCTCATCTAATGATTTTAGTAAAAATATATCACATCATTATGTTGCTTTATTACAGTGGAACTATACAAGTTGTATACAAGTATTAAATAGATGTAATAAAAAAATCTTATTGAATTAGAAATATTTTAATAATAAATAGTATATATTTACTTACATGTTGTTTTGCTATTTTTACACCTTTTTACACTGAAAATCACTTGTTTTTCAACATCTTAGGTTTGCAAAATTTTATCTGAGCACTAATTATAAATGAAAAAATCACATAATTTCAAAATGGAATTTCACATTGTAACATTTTATTAATGCAGCGATACATATATATATAAACTAAAAAATCAGATGTTTGTAAATAAAATTTGGTCTTGTTTCACGATAATGAATTAATGATTAAAATTTCCAAAATGTTATGAATGCAGCGATGTACACTTGTAAACAAAAATAATTAGATGTTTGTAAATTAAATTTCATATGTTTAGTCTTCTTTCACGATAATGAATTAATGACGTAAATTATCAAGCATTCTCAACCTTGTTATTGGAAATAATAAAGCAGCTGTTTTTAATTGTTATATTATTTTTCAAATAAGGTATTTTTTAGTAAAATTTGTCAATATAAAAAGTTAGATGTAATAAAAGAAATGAATTAATTTAGAGACTTTCAGTTGCAGTTCAGTCGTTACAATGTACACACTCAAAGTAAATTGTCAAACGTGTAAAGAAGAATTCAAATTTATTTGGTGTTTCAATAATGATGTCAATTTAGAATCTACACAATGTAAAAAATGTTCAAACATTTTTAAACTATTTACACCTACAATGAAGACTGAAAATATTATTACACATAAGGATTTTTTACCAATTCATATTCATCATCGCCATTACTATGATGGTTTCTATTATTATGAACCTGGTAATCAATTTAAATTCTATCAGATATATGATGAGGACAAACTCGTATTACCTATATTACATATGGAAAAGGTAGTTGGCTATCGCCTTAGGGATGGAAGACGATTCGATAAAATTGAAGAGGGTCTTGTAAAGTTGGAAGATATTGAAAATTTTATTAACATATGTAAACAACAATTATAATTTATTCTTTACTAATAAAAATAAGTTAAATGATAAAAACATTTTTATTTTCTTAGTGATAAGTAGAATTTAAAACCATACTCCAGAATCATCATTAATATCTTGGAATTCCCAATCAGATGTTATCTCTGTTGCATCGCTATCTGTAACATAGTCACTGTCACTATCATCCATCATATCATTGTCACTGTCACTGTCATTATTCATTAAATCATTCTCCATTATATCATTGTCATTATCAATCATTTCATTATCGGTATCATCACTATCACTCAACATATTCACTTGGTCTCTCTCTCCTTGCAGCCACGGTAATTCTTCTTCTTCTTCTTCTTCTTCAGACTCACTAGATGTATAACCATTTTCAACTTCCACATTATTCACTCTAGCACGTTCTAATAATTCCCATCTAACATACATATATTTTGGAGGCATTTTATATTATTTATGACTGTTGACTCTTTGTCTCGCTTTTATACTAAATGTATTAATAAAAATTAATTTACGCACGCTATCCCCAGTCTATACATAAGTTATACAATAATATTAAAATCACTCACATCACGAGTGAACTGAGTGTTTAAATATCATACACATCACGCGTGATCTGCGTGCCCTCAAATGTTAATTGTCAAAGTTTTGTCACCACATGTCTCAATAAAACAAATTTTGACGACACTTGTCTTGACAAATCAAAAGTTTCACATAATAAAAATAAAAGTGTCACAGATATTAACATAATAAAAATAAAAGTGCCACATTAATGTCACCTAATAAAAATCAATGTGTCACAGATATTATTAATGTCACCTACTGGTTATTGACAATTCTTCGATTCTTCACCAGACTTGTCACATCTAGTCATGCGATCTCATGGTAACCCCCTCATGCCATCTTCAACTAAAACACGAAAAGTGTCCTGTCCCCGCTGTAGTCTATCTACTTACAACAACCTCATCTAATGATTTTAGTAAAAATATATCACATCATTATGTTGCTTTATTACAGTGGAACTATACAAGTTGTATACACGAATTAAATAAATTTCGTGTTAAAATCAGTTAGCAACAAATAAAGCTGAGACTGTAAAAAGCATCAATAAAACGACTACAACAAAGTACACTAGGACTTCGAATTTGGTCCTGACAGTTGTTTAGAATCTTTCAATTTGAACTAAGAAACGTTATAGACATTATTGAAAGGTTGTGCGAAATTGTGTTCAAATCAGTTAGCAACAAATAAAGGCGTGACAGTAATAAGCATTAATCTAACTACTACAACAAAATACACTAAGACGTCGAATTTTATCCTGACAGTTGCTTAGAATCTTTCTATTAGATCTAAGAAACGTTATAGACATTATTGAAAGGTGGTGCGAAATTGTGTTCAAATCAGTTAGCAACAAATAAAGCCGAGACTGTAAAAAGCATCAATAAAACTACTACAACAAAGTACACTAGCACGTCGAATTCGATCCTGACATATGTTTAGAATCTTTAATTTCATTATTTAAGAAACGTTATAGACATTATTGAAAGGTGGTGCGAATTTGTGTACAAATCAGTTCGCAACAAATAAAGGCGGGACAGTAATAAGCATTAATCTAACTACTACAACAAAGTACACTAAGACGTCGAATTTGATCCTGACAGTTGTTTAGAATCTTTCTATTAGATCTAAGAAACGTTATTGACATTATTGAAAGGTGATGCGAAATGGTGTTCAAATCAGTTAGCAACAAATAAAGGCGAGACAGTAAAAAGCATCAATAAAACGACTACAATAAAGTACACTAGGACTTCGAATTTGGTTCTGACAGTTGTTTAGAATCTTTCAATTTGAACTAAGAAACGTTATAGACATTATTAAAAGGTGTTGCGAAATTGTGTTCAAATCAGTTAGCAACAAATAAAGCTGAGACTGTAAAAAGCATCAATAAAACGACTACAACAAAGTACGCTAGGACTTCGAATTTGGTCCTGACAGTTGTTTAGAATCTTTCAATTTGAACTAAGAAACGTTATACACATTATTGAAAGGTGGTGCGAAATTGTGTTCAAATCAGTTAGCATCAAATAAAGGCGAGACCGTAAAAAGCATCAATAAAACGACTACAACAAAGTACACTAGGACTTCGAATTTGATCCTGACAGTTGTTTAGAAACCTTCAATTTGAACTAAGAAACGGTATAGACATTATTGAAAGGTGGGGCGAAATTGTGTATAAATCAGTTTCTTAGATCAAATAGAAAGATTCTAAGCAACTGTCAGGATAAAATTCGACGTCTTAGTGTATTTTGTTGTAGTAGTTAGATTAATGCTTATTACTGTCACGCCTTTATTTGTTGCTAACTGATTTGAACACAATTTCGCACAACCTTTCAATAATGTCTATAACGTTTCTTAGATCAAATTGAAAGATTCTAAACAACTGTCAGGATCAAATTCGACGTCTTAGTGTACTTTGTTGTAGTAGTTAGATTAATGCATTTTACTGTCTCGCCTTTATTTGTTGCTAACTGATTTGAACACAATTGCGCACCATTTTTCAATAATGTCTATAACGTTTCTTAGATCAAATTAACAGATTCTAAACAAATGTCAGGATCAAATTCGACGTGCTAGTGTACTTTGTTGTAGTAGTTTTATTGATGCTTTTTACAGTCTCGGCTTTATTTGTTGCTAACTGATTTGAACACAATTTCGCACCATCTTTCAATAATGTCTATAAGGTTTCTTAGTTCAAATTGAAAGATTCTAAACAACTGTCACGATCAAATTCGAAGTCCTAGTGTTCTTTGTTGTAGTCGTTTTATTGATGCTTTTTACTATCTCGCCTTTATTTGTAGCTAACAGATTTGTACACAATTTCGCACCACTTTTCAATAATGTCTATAACGTTTCTTAGATCAAATTAAGAGATTCTAAACATAAGTCAGGATCGATTTCGACGTGCTAGTGTACTTTGATGTAGTAGTTTTATTGATGCTTTTTAAAGTCTCGGCTTTATTTGTTGCTAACTGATTTGAACACAATTTCGCACCACCTTTCAATAGTGTCTATCACGTTTCTTAGTTCAAATTGAAAGATTCTAAACAACTGTCAGGATCAAATTCGAAGACCTAGTGTACTTTGTTGTAGTGGTTTTATTGATGCTTTTTACTGTCTCGCCATTATTTGTTGCTAACTGATTTGAACACAATTTCGCACAACCTTCCAATAATGTCTATAACGTTTCTTAGTTCAAATTGAAAGGTTCTAAAAAACTGTCAGGACCAAATTCGAAGTCTTAGTGTACTTTGTTGTCGTCGTTTTATTGATGCTTTTTACAGTCTCAGCTTTATTTGTTGCTAACTGATTTGAACACAAATTCGCACCATCTTTCAATAATGTCTATAACGTTCTTTAGATCTAATAGAAAGATTCTAAGCAACTGCCAGGATAAAATTCGACGTCTTAGTGTATTCTGTTGTAGAAGTTAGATTAATGCATTTTACTGTCTTGCCTTTATTTGTTGCTAACTGATTTGAACACAATTTCGCAATACCTTTCAATAATGTCTATAAAGTTACTTAGTTCAAATTGAAAGATTCTAAATAACTGTCAGGATCAAATTCGAAGTCCTATTGTACTTTGTTATAGTCGTTTTATTGATGTTTTTTACATTCTCAGCTTTATTTGTTGCTAACTGATTTGTACACAATTTCACACCTCCTTTCCATAATGTCTATAACGTTTCTTAGATCAAATTAAAAGATTCTAAGCATATGTCAGGATCGAATTCGACGTGCTAGTGTACTTTGTTGTTGTAGTTTTATTGATGCTTTTTACAGTCCCGGCTTTATTTGTTGCTAACTGATTTGAACACAATTTCGCAACATCTTTCAATAATGTCTATAACGTATCTTAGTTCATATTGAAAGATTCTACACAACTGTCAGTACCAAATTCGAAGTCCTAGTGTACTTTGTTGTAGTCGTTTTATTGATGCTTTTTACAGTCTCAGCTTTATTTGTTGCTAACTGATTTGAACACAATTTCGCACCATCTTTCAATAATGTCTATAACGTTTCTTAGATCTAATAGAAAGATTCTAAGCAACTGTCAGGATAAAATTCGACGTCTTAGTGTATTTTGTTGTAGTAGTTAGATTAATGCTTATTACTGTCTCGCCTTTATTTGTTGCTAACTGATTTGAACACAATTGCGCACCATTTTTCAATAATGTCTATAACGTTTCTTAGATCAAATTAACAGATTCTAAACAAATGTCAGTATCAAATTCGACGTGCTAGTGTACTTTGTTGTAGTAGTTTTATTGATGCTTTTTACAGTCTCGGCTTTATTTGTTGCTAACTGATTTGAACACAATTTCGCACTACCTTTCAATAATGTCTATAACGTTTCTTAGTTCAAATTGAAAGATTCTAAATAACTGTCAGGATCAAATTCGAAGTCCTATTGTACTTTGTTGTAGTCGTTTTATTGATGCTTTTTACAGTCTCAGCTTTATTTGTTGCTAACTGATTTGTACACAATTTCGCACCACCTTTTAATAATGTCTATAACGTTTCTTAGATCAAATTAAAAGATTCTAAACATATGTCAGGATCGAATTCGACGTGCTAGTGTACTTTGTTGTAGTAGTTTTATTGATGCTTTTTACAGTCTCGGCTTTATTTGTTGCTAACTGATTTGAACACAACTTCGCACCATCTTTCAATAATGTCTATAACGTTTCTTATATCTAATAGAAAGATTCTAAGCAACTGTCAGGATAAAATTCGACGTCTTAGAGTATTTTGTTGTAGTAGTTAGATTAATGCTTATTACTGTCCCGCCTTTATTTGTTGCTAACTGATTTGTACACAATTTCGCACTACCTTTCAATAATGTCTATAACGTTTCTTAGTTCAAATTGAAAGATTCTAAACAACTGTCAGGACCAAATTCGAAGTCCTAGTGTACTTTGTTGTAGTCGTTTTATTGATGCTTTTTACAGTCTCAGCATTATTTGTTGCTAACTGATTTGAACACAATTTCGCACCACCTTTCAATAATGTCTATAACGTTTCTTAGATCTAATAGAAAGATTCTAAGCAACTGTCAGGATAAAATTCGACGTCTTAGTGTATTTTGTTGTAGTAGTTAGATTATGCTTATTACTGTCACGCCTTTATTTGTTGCTAACTGATTTGTACACAATTTCGCATCACCTTTCAATAATGTCTATAACGTTTCTTAGATCAAATTAAAAGATTCTAAACATATGTCAGGATCGAATTCGACGTGCTAGTGTACTTTGTTGTAGTAGTTTTATTGATGCTTTTTACAGTCTCGGCTTTATTTGTTGCTAACTGATTTGAACACAATTTCGCACCACCTTTCAATAATGTCTATAACGTTTCTTAGATCAAATTAAAATATTCTAAACATATGTCAGGATCGAATTCGACGTGCTAGTGTACTTTGTTGTAGTAGTTTTATTGATGCTTTTTACAGTCTCAGCTTTATTTGTTGCTAACTGATTTGAACACAATTTCGCACCATCTTTCAATAATGTCTATAACGTTCCTTAGATCTAGTAGAAAGATTCTAAGCAACTGCCAGGATAAAATTCGACGTCTTAGTGTATTCTGTTGTAAAAGTTAGATTAATGCATTTTACTGTCTTGCCTTTATTTGTTGCTAACTGATTTGAACACAATTTCGCACTACCTTTCAGTAATGTCCATAACATTTCTTAGTTCAAATTGAAAGATTCTAAATAACTGTCGGGATCAAATTTGAAGTCCTATTTTACTTTGTTTTAGTCGTTTTATTGATGCTTTTTACAGTCTCAGCTTTATTTGTTGCTAACTGATTTGTACACAATTTCGCACCACCTTTCAATAATGTCTATAACGTTTCTTAGATCAAATTAAAATATTCTAAACATATGTCAGGATCGAATTCGACGTGCTAGTGTACTTTGTTGTAGTAGTTTTATTGATGCTTTTTACAGTCTCTGCTTTATTTGTTGCTAACTGATTTGAACACAATTTCGCACCATCTTTCAATAATGTCTATAACGTTCCTTAGATCTAATAGAAAGATTCTAAGCAACTGTCAGGATCAAATTCGACGTCTTAGTGTACTTTGTTGTAGTAGTTAGATTAATGCTTTTTACTGTCTCGCCTTTATTTGTTGCTAACTGATTTGAACACAATTTCGCACAACCTTTCAATAATGTCTATAACGTTTCTTAGATCAAATTGAAAGATTCTAAACAACTGTCAGGACCAAATTCGTAGTCCTAGTGTACTTTGTTGTAGTCGTTTTATTGATGCTTTTTACAGTCTCAGCTTTATTTGTTGCTAACTGATTTGAACACAATTTCGCACCATCTTTCAATAATGTCTATAATATTTCTTAGATCTAATAGAAATATTCTAAGCAACTGTCAAGATAAAATTCGGCGTCTTAGTGTATTTTGTTGTAGTAGTTAGATTAATGCTTATTACTGTCACGCCTTTATTTGTTGCTAACTCATTTGAACACAATCTCGCACTATCTTTCAATAATGTTTATAACGTTTCTTAGTTCAAATGGAAAGATTCTAAATAACTGTCAGGATCAAATTCGAAGTCCTATTGTACTTTGTTGTAGTCGTTTTATTGATGCTTTTTACAGTCTCAGCTTTATTTGTTGCTAACTGATTTGAACACAATTTCGCACCATCTTTCAATAATGTCTATAACGTTCCTTAGATCTAGTAGAAAGATTCTAAGCAACTGCCAGGATAAAATTCGACGTCTTAGTGTATTCTGTTGTAAAAGTTAAATTAATGCATTTTACTGTCTTGCCTTTATTTGTTGCTAACTGATTTGAACACAATTTCGCACTACCTTTCAGTAATGTCTATAACGTTTCTTAGTTCAAATTGAAAGATTCTAAATAACTGTCGGGATCAAATTTGAAGTCCTATTTTACTTTGTTTTAGTCGTTTTATTGATGCTTTTTACAGTCTCAGCTTTATTTGTTGCTAACTGATTTGTACACAATTTCGCACCACCTTTCAATAATGTCTATAACGTTTCTTAGATCAAATTAAAATATTCTAAACATATGTCAGGATCGAATTCGACGTGCTAGTGTACTTTGTTGTAGTAGTTTTATTGATGCTTTTTACAGTCTCTGCTTTATTTGTTGCTAACTGATTTGAACACACTTTCGCACCATCTTTCAATAATGTCTATAACGTTCCTTAGATCTAATAGAAAGATTCTTAGCAACTGTAAGGATCAAATTCGACGGCTTAGTGTACTTTGTTGTAGTAGTTATATTAATGCTTTTTACTGTACCGCCTTTATTTGTTGCTAACTGATTTGAACACAATTTCGCACAACCTTTCAATAATGTCTATAACGTTTCTTAGATCAAATTGAAAGATTCTAAACAACTGTCAGGACCAAATTCGAAGTCCTAGTGTACTTTGTTGTAGTCGTTTTATTGATGCTTTTTACAGTCTCAGCTTTATTTGTTGCTAACTGATTTGAACACAATTTCGCACCATCTTTCAATAATGTCTATAACGTTTCTTAGATCAAATTAACAAATTCGACGTGCTAGTGTACTTTGTTCTAGTAGTTTTATTTATGCTTTTTACAGTCTCGGCTTTATTTGTTGCTAACTCATTTGAACACAATCTCGCACTATCTTTCAATAATGTTTATAACGTTTCTTATTTCAAATGGAAAAATTCTAAATAACTGTCAGGATCAAATTCGAAGTCCTATTGTACTTTGTTGTAGTCGTTTTATTGATGCCTTTTACAGTGTCAGCTTTATTTGTTGCTAACTGATTTGAACACAATTTCGCATCATCTTTCAATAATGTCTATAACGTTCCTTAGATCTAGTAGAAAGATTTTAAGCAACTGCCAGGATAAAATTCTAAACATATGTCAGGATCAAATTCGACGTCTTAGTGTACTTTGTTGTAGTAGTTAGATTAATGCTTTTTACTGTCTCGCCTTTATTTGTTGCTAACTGATTTGAACACAATTTCGCACAACCTTTCAATAATGTCTATAACGTTTCTTAGATCAAATTGAAAGACTCTAAATTCGACGTGCTAGTGTACTTTGTTGTAGTAGTTTTATTGATGCTTTTTACTGGCTCGCCTTTATTTGTTCCTAAATAATTTGAACACAATATCGCACCACTTTTCAATAATGTCTTTAACGTTCCTTAGATCAAATAGAAAGATTCTAACGTCTATAAGGTTCCTTAGATCAAATAGAAAGATACTAAACAACTGTAAGGATCAAATTCGACGTCTTAGTATACTTTGTTGTAGTAGATAGATTGATGCTTTTTACTGTCTCGGATTTATTCGTTGCTAACTGATTTCTACACAATTTCGCACCAATTTTCAATAAGGTCTTTAACGTTCCTTAGATCAAATAGAAAGATTCTAATGTCTATAAGGTTCCTTAAATCAAATAGAAAAATTCTAAACAATTGTCAGGATCAAATTCGACTAATTAATGTACTTTTTTGTAGTAGTTAGATTAATTCTATTTACTGTCTCGCCTTTATTTGTTGCTAATTGATATGAACACAATTTCGCACCACCTTTCAATAATGTATATAACGTTACTTATATCAAATAGAAAGACTCTTTTGTCTATAAGTTTCCTTAGATCAAATAGAAAGATTCTAAACAATTGTAAGTATAAAATTCGACGTCTTAGTGTACATTGTTTTAGTTGTTAGAATAATGATTTTTACTGTCTCGCCTTTATTTGTTGCTAACTGATTTGAACTCAATTTCGCACAACCATTCAATATTGTCTATAACGTTTCTTAGATCAAATTGAAAGATTCTAAACAACTGTTAACTTAGTTAAAATAGAGAGATTCTAAACAACTGTCAGGATCAAATTCGACGTCCTAGTGTACGTTGTGGTGCTAGTTTTATTGATGCTTTTTACAGTCTCGCCTTTATTTGTTGCTAACTGATTTGAACACAATTTCGCACCATCTTTCAATAAAGTCTATAAATTTCCTTAGATCAAATACAAAGATTCTAACCAACTGTAAGGATCAAATTCGTCGTCCTATTGTACTTTGTTGTAGTAGTTAGATTGATGCATTTTACTGTCTCGGCTTTATTTGTTGCTAACTGATTTAAACACAATTTCGCAACACTTTTCAATAATGTCTATAACGTTTCTTGGATCAAATAGAACGATTCTAAACAACTGTCAGGATCAAATTCGACGCCCTAGTGTACGTTGTTGTAGTAGTTTTATTGATGCTTTTTACAGTCTCCGCTTTATTTGTTGCTAACTGATTTGAACACAATTTCGCACCATCTTTCAATAATGTCTATAATTTTCCTAAGATCAAATAGAAAGATTATTATATCTATAAGGTACCTTAGATCAAATAGAAAGATTTTAAGCAACTGTCATGATCAAATTCGACGTCTTACTGTACTTTGCTGTAGTAGTTAGATTAATGCTTTTTACTGTCTCGCCTTTATTTATTGCTAACTGATTTGTACACAATTTCGCACCACTTTTCAATAATGTCTATAACGTTCCTTAGATCAAATAGAAAGATTCTAATGTTTATAAGGTTCCTTGGAACATATAGAAAGATTCTAAACAACTGTCAGCATCAAATTCTACGTCTTAGTGTACTTTGTTGTAGAAGTTAGATTTATGCATTTTACTGTCTCGCCTTTATTTGTTGCTAACTGATTTGAACAAAATTTCGCACGACTTTTCAATAATGTCTATGACGTTTCAAAGATCAAATAAAAAGATTCTAAACAACTGTCAGGATCAAATTCGACGTGCTAGTGTATTTTGTTGTAGTAGTTAGATTAATGCTTTTTACTGTCTCGCCTTTATTTGTTGCTAACTGATTTGAACACAATTTTGCACCACTTTTCAATTACTGTCTATAACGTTTCTAAGATCAAATAGAAAGATTCTAAACAACTGTCAGGATCAAATTCGACGTGCTAGTGTACTTTGTGTAGTAGTTAGATTAATGCTTTTTACTATCTCGGCATTAATTGCTTCTAACTGATTTGAACCCTATTTCGCACCACCTTTCAATAATGTCTAAAAATTCCTTAGTTTAAACAGAAAGATTTAAAAGAACTTTCAGGATCAAATTCGACTACCTAGTGTACTTTGTTGTAGTAGTTAGTTTGATGCTTTTTACTGTCTTGGCTTTATTTATTGCTAACTGATTTGAACACAATTTTGCACCACCATTCAATAATGTCTATAACGTTTCGTAGTTCAAATAGAGAAATTCTAAACAAGTGTCAGGATCAAATTCGACGTCCTAGTGTACGTTGTGGTAGTAGTTTTATTGATGTTTTTTACAGTCTCGGCTTTATTTGTTGCTAACTGATTTGAACACAATTTCGCACCATCTATCAATAATGTCTATAACTTTCCTTAGATCAAATAGAAAGATTCTAAACAGCTGTCAGGATCAATTTCGACGTCTTAGTTTACTTTGTTGTAGTAGTTAAATTGATGCATTTTAGTGTCTCGCCTTTATTTGTTGCTAACTGATTTGAACAAAATTTCGCACCACTTTTCAATAATGTCCATGAAGTTTCTAAGATCAAATAGAAGGATTCTAAACAACTGTCAGGATCAAATTCAACGTGTTAGTGTACTTTGTTGTATTAGTTAGATTAATGCTTTATACTGCCTCGCCTTTATTTGTTGCTAACTGATTTGAACACAATTTTGCACCACTTTTCAATTAATGTCTATAACGTTTCTAAGATCAAATAGAAAGATTCTAAACAACTGTCGGGATCAAATTTGACGTGCTAGTGTACTTTGTGTAGTAGTTAGATTAATGCTTTTTACTATCTCGGCATTAATTGCTTCTTCTAACTGATTTGAACACAATTTCACACCACCTTTCAATAATGTCTAAAAATTCCTTAGTTTAAATAGAAATATTTAAAACAACTTTCAGGATCAAATTCGACTACCTAGTGTACTTTGTTGTAGTAGTTAATTTTACTGTCTGGCCTTTATTTGTTGCTAACTGATTGAACACAATTTCGCACCACCTTTCAATAATGTCTATAACGTTAGTTAGAAAAAAAGAAAGAATCTTATGTCTGTAGTGTTCCTTAGATCAAATAGAAAGATTCAAAGTAACTGTCAGTATCAAATTCGACGTCTTAGTGTACTTTGTTGTAGTAGTTAGATTAACGTTTTTACTGTCTCGGCGTTATTTGCTGCTAACTGATTTGAACACAATTTCGCACCATCTTTCAATAATGTCTATAACACTTTCCTTAGATCAAATAGAAAGATTCTAAGAAGCTGTCAGGATCAAATTCGTCGTCCTATTCCACTTTGTTGTAGTAGTTAGATTGATGCATTTTACTGTCTCGGCTTTATTTGCTGCTAACTGATTTGACCACAATTTCGTACCATCTATCAATAATGTGTATAACTTCCCTTAGATGAAATAGAAAGATTCTGAGGAACTGTCAGGAACAAATTCGTCGTCCTATTGCACTTTGTTGTAGTAGTTAGATTGGTGCATTTTACTGTCTCGGCTTTATTTGTTGCTAACTGGTTTGTACTCAATTTCGCACTACTTTTCAATAATATCTACAACGTTCCTTAGATCAAATAGAAAGATTCTTATGACTATAAAGTTCCTTATATCAAATAGTAAGATTCTAAGCAACTGTCAGGATCAAATTCGACGTCTTAGTGTACTTTGCTGTAGTAGTAAGAATAATGCTTTTTACTGTCTCGCCTTTATTTGTTGTTAACTGATTTGAAAACAATTTTGACCACCCTTTCAATAATGCCTATAACGTTTCTTAAATCAAATAGAAAGATTCTAAGCAACTGCCAGGATCAAATTCGACGTCCTAGTGTACGTTGTTGTAGTAGTTTTATTGATGCTTTTTACTGTCTCGCCTTTATTTTTTGCTAACTGATTTGATCACAATTTCGCACAACCTTTCAATAATGTCTATAACGTTTCTTAGTTCAAATGGAAAGATACTAAACAACTGTCAGGATCAATTTCGACGTCCTAGTGTTCTTTGTTGTAGTAGTTTTATTGATGTATTTACAGTTTCAGCTTTATTTGTTGCTAACTAATTTAAACACAATTTCTTACCACCTTTTAAGAATGTCTATAACGTTTCTTAGATCAAATAGAAAGAATCTTATGTCTATAGTGTTTCTTAGATCAAATAGAAAGATTCTAAGTAACTGTCAGGATCAAATTCGACATTTTAGTGTACTTTGTTGTAGTAGTTAGATTAATGTTTTTACTGTCTCGGCGTTATTTGCTGCTATAACGTTTCTAAGATCAAATAGAAAGATTCTCAACAACTGTCAGGATCAAATTCGACGTGCTAGTGTACTTTGTTGTAGTAGTTAGATTGATGCATTTTACTGTCTCGGCTTTATTTGTTGCTAACTGATTCGTACTCAATTTCGCACTACTTTTCAATATTATCTATAACGTTCCTTATATCAAATAGAAAGATTCTTATGACTATAAAGTTCCTTATATCAAATAGTAAATTCTAAGTAACTGTCAGGATCAAATTCGACGTCTTAGTGTAATTTACTGTAGTAGTATATTAATGCTTTTTACTGTCTCGCCATTATTTGTTGTTAACTGATTTGAACACAACTTTGACCACCTTTCAATAATGTCTATAACGTTTTTTAAATCAAATAGAAAGATTCTAAGCATCTGCCAGAATCAAATTCGACGTCCTAGTGTACGTTGTTGTATTAGTTTTATTGATGCTTTTTACTGTCTCGCCTTTATTTTTTGCTAACTGATTTGAACACAAATTCGCACAACCTTTCAATAATGTCTATAACGTTTCTTAGTTCAAATTGAAAGATACTAAACAACTGTCAGGATCAAATTCGACGTCCTAGTGTACTTTGTTGTAGTAGTTTTATTGATGCTTTTACAGTCTCAGCTTTATTTGTTGCTAACTAATTTAAACACAATTTCGCACCACTTTTCTATAATGTCTATTACGTTCCTTAGATCAAATAGAAAGATCCTAATGTTTATAAGGATTCTTAGATCGAATAGAAAGATTCTAAACAACTGTCGCGATCAATTTCGACGTCTTAGTGTACTTTGTTGTAGTAGTTAGATTAATACTTTTTACTGTCTCGAATTTATTTGTTGCTAATTGATTTGAACACAATTTCGCACCACCTTTCAATAATGTCTATAACGTTCCTTAAATCAAATAGAAAGAATCTTATGTCTATAGGGTTCCTTAGATCAAATAGTAAGTTTCTAAGCAACTGTCAGGATCAAATTCGACGTCTTAGTGTACTTTGTTTTAGTAGTTACATTAATGCTTATTACTGTCTCGTCTTTATTTGTTGCTAACTAATTTGAACACAATTTCGCACAACCTTTCAATAATATCTATAACGTTTCTTAGATCACATAGAGAGATTCTAAGCAACTGCCAGGATCAAATTCGACGTCCTAGTCTACGTTGTTGTAGTAGTTTTATTGATGCTTTTTACAGTCTCAGCATTATTTGTTGCAAACTGATTTAAACACAATTTCGCACCACTTTTCAATAATGTCTAAAAGGTTCCATAAATCAAATAGAAAGATTCTTATGTCTATATGGTTCCTTAGTTCAAATAGTAAGGTTCTAAGCAACTGTCAGGATCCAATTCGATGTCTTAGTGTACTTTGTTGTAGTAGTTAGATTAATGCTTTTTACTGTCTCGTCTTTATTTGTTGCAAACTGATTTGAACACAATTTCGCACCATGTTTCCATAATGTCCATAACGTTCCTTAGATCTAATAGAAAGATTCTAAGCAACTGTCAGATTCAAATTCGACGTCCTAGTGTACATTGTTGTACTACTTAGATGAATGCTTTTTACTGTGTCGGCTTTATTTGTTGCTAACTGATTTGCACACAATTTCGCACCATTTTTCAATAATGTCTATAACGATCCTTAGATCAAATAGAAAGATTCTAACGTTTATAAGATTCCTTAGGTCAAATAGAAAGATTCTAAACAACTGTCAGGATCAAATTCGACGTCTTAGTGTACTATGTTGTAGTAGTTAGATTAATGCTTTTTACTGTCTCGCCTTTATTTGTTGCTAACTTCTTTGAACGCAATTTCGCACCACTTTTCAATAATGTCTATAACGTTTCAAAGATCAAATAGAGAGATTATAAACAATTGTCAGGATCAAATTCGACGTGCTAGTGTACTTTGTTGTAGTAGTTAGATTAATGCTTTTTACTGTCTGGCCTTTATTTGTTGCTAACTGATTTGAACACAATTTCGCACCACCTTTCAATAATGTCTATAACTTTCCTTAAATCAAATAGAAAGATTCTAATTTTTATAAGGTTCCTTTGATCGAATAGAAAAATTCTAAACAACTGTCACGATCAATTTCGACGTCTTAGTGTACTTTGTTGTAGTAGTTAGATTAATACTTTTTACTGTCTCGAATTTATTTGTTGCTAATTGATTTGAACACAATTTCGCACCACCTTTCAATAATGTCTATAACGTTCCTTAGATCAAATAGAAAGAATCTTATGTCTATAGTGTTCCTTAGATCAAATAGAAAGATTCTAAGCAACTGTCAGGATCAAATTCGACGTCTTAGTGTACTTTGTTGTAGTAGTTAGATTAACGTTTTTACTGTCTCGGCGTTATTTGCTGCTAACTGATTTGAACACAATTTCGCACCATCTTTCAATAATGTCTATAACTTTCCTTAGATCAAATAGAAAGATTCTAAGGAACTGTCAGAATCAAATTCGTCGTCCTATTGCACTTTGTTGTAGTATTTCGATTGATGTTTTTTACTGTCTCGGCTTTATTTGTTGCTCACTGATTTGTACATAATTTCGCACCAATTTTCAATAATATCTATAACGTTCCTTAGATGAAATAGAAATATTCTTATGATTATAAGGTTCCTTATATCAAATAGTAAGATTCTAAGCAACTGTCAGGATCAAATTCGACCTCTTAGTGTACTTTGTTGTAGTAGTTAGATTAACGTTTTTACTGCCTCAGCGTTATTTGCTGCTAACTGATTTGAACACAATTTCGCACCATCTTTCATTAATATCTATAACTTTCCTTAGATCAAATAGAAAGATTCTAAGCAACTGTCAGGATCAAATTCGATGTCTTAGTGAACATTGTTGTAGTAGTTAGATTAATGCTTTTTACTGTCTCGTCTTTATTTGTTGCTAAATGATTTGAACACAATTTCGCACACCCAGTCAATAATGTCTATAACTTTTCTTAGTTCAAATAAAAAGATTCTGCCAGGATCAAATACGACGTCCTAGTGTACGTTGTTGTAGTAGTTTTATTGATACTTTTTACAGTCTCGGCTTTATTTGTTGCTAACTGATTTGCACACAATTTCGCACCATTTTTCAATAATGTCTATAACGTTCCTTAGATCAAATAGAAAGATTCTAATGTTTATAAGGTTCCTTAGATCGAATAGAAAAATTCTAAACAACTGTCACGATCAATTTCGACGTCTTAGTGTACTTTGTTGTAGTAGTTAGATTAATACTTTTTACTGTCTCGAATTTATTTGTTGCTAACTGATTTGAACACAATTTCGCACCACCTTTCAATAATGTCTATAACGTTCCTTAGATCAAATAGAAAGAATCTTATGTCTATAGGGTTCCTTAGATCAAATAGAAAGATTCTAAGCAACTGTCAGGATCAAATTCGACGTCTTAGTGTACTTTGTTGTAGTAGTTAGATTAATGCTTTTTACTGTCTCGAATTTATTTGTTGCTAACTGATTTGAACACAATTTCGCACAACCTTTCAATAATGTCTATAACGTTTCTTAGTTCAAATTGAAAGATTCTAAACAACTGTCAGGATCAAATTCGACGTCCTAGTGTACTTTGTTGTAGTAGTTTTATTGATGCCTTTTACAGTCTCGGCATTATTTGTTGCTAACTGATTTGAACACAATTTCGCACCATGTTTCCATAAGGTCTATAACGTTAATTAGATCTAATAGAAAGATTCTAAGCAACTGTCAGGATCAAATTCGACGTCTTAATGTACTTTGTTGTAGTAGTTAATTTAATGCTTTTTACTGTCTCACCTTTATTTGTTGCTAACTGATTTGAACACAATTTCGCACCATGTTTCCATAATGTCTATAACGTTCTTTAGATCTAATAGAAAGATTCTGAACAACTGTAAGGATCAAATTCGGCGTCTTGTTGTAGTAGTTAGATTAATGCTTTTTACTGTCTCGAATTTATTTGTTGCTAACTGATTTGAACACAATTTCGCACCACCTTTCAATAATATCTATAACGTTCCTTGGATCAAATAGAAAGATTCTAAGCAACTGTCAGGATCAAATTCGACGTCCTAGTGTACGTTGTTGTAGTAGTTTTATTGATGCTTTTTACAGTCTCGCCTTTATTTGTTGCTAACTGATTTGAACACAATTTCGCACAATCTTTCAATAATGTCTATAACTTTCCTCAGATTAAATAGAAAGATCCTATTGTACTTTGTTATAGTAGTTAGATTGATGCATTTAACTGTCTCGGCTTTATTTGTTGCTAACTGATTTGTACACATTTTCGCACCACTTTTCAATAATATCTATAACGTTCCTTAGATCAAATAGAAAGATTCTTATGACTATAAGGTTCATTAGATCAAATAGTAGGATTCTAAGAAACTGTCAGGATCAAATTCGACGTGTTAGTGTACTTTGTTGTAGTAGTTAGAATTATTGCTTTTTACTGTCTCGCCTATATTTGTTGCTAACTGATTTGAACACAATTTTGCGCCACCTTTCAATAATGTCTATAACGTTTCTGATATCAAATAGTAAGATTCTAAACAACTGTCAGGATCAAATTCGAGATCTTAGTGTACTTTGTTGTAGTAGTTAGATTAATGCTTTTTACTGTCTCGCCTTTATTTATTGCTAACTGATTTGAACACAATTTTGCACCACCTTTCAATAATGTCTATAACGTTTCTTAGATCAAATAGTAAGATTCTAAGCAACGGTCAGGATCAAATTCGTCGTCCTATTGTACTTTGTTGTAGTTGTTAGTTTGATGCATTTTACTGTCTCGCCTTTATTTGTTGCTAACTGATTTGAACACAATTTTGCGCCACCTTTCAATAATGTCTATAACGTTTCTGATATCAAATAGTAAGATTCTAAACAACTGTCAGGATCAAATTCGAGATCCTATGTACTTTGTTGTAGTAGTTAGATTAATGCTTTTTATTGTCTTGCCTTTATTTGTTGCTAATTGATTTGAACAGAATTTCGCACAACCTTTCAATAATGTCTATAACGTTCCATGATTCAAATAGAAAGATTTTAATGTCTATAAGGTTCCTTAGTTCAAATATTAAGGTTCTAAGCAACTGTCAGGATCAAATTCGACGTTTTAGTGTACTTTGTTGTAGTAGTTTTATTGATGCTTTTTACTGTCTCAGCTTTATTTGTTGCTAACTGATTTAAACACAATTTCGCACCACTTTTCAATAAGGTCTAAAACGTTCCATAAATCAAATAGAAAGATTCTTATGTCTATAAGGTTCCTTAGTTCAAATAGTACGGTTCTAAGCAACTGTCAGAATCAAATTCGACGTCCTAGTGTACTTTATTGTAGTATACTTTTTACTGTCTCGAATTTATTTGTTGCTAATTGATTTGAACACAATTTCACACCACCTTTCAATAATGTCTATAAGGTTCCCTAGATCAAATAGAAAGAATCTTATGTCTATAGGGTTCCTTAGATCAAATAGAAAGATTCTAAACAACTGTAAGGATCAAATTCGACGTCTTTGTGTAATTTGTTGTAGTAGTTATATTAATGCTTTTTAATTTCTCGAATTTATTTGTTGCTATCTGATTTGAACACAATTTCGCACCACCTTTCAATAATGTCTATAACGTTCCTTAGATCAAATAGAAAGAACCTTATGTCTATAGTCTTCCTTAGATCAAATAGAAAGATTCTAAGCAACTGTCAGGATCAAATTCGACGTCTTAGTCTACTGTGTTGTAGTAGTTAGATTAATGTTTTTACTGTCTCGGCGTTATTTGCTGCTAACTGATTTGAACACAATTTCGCACCATCTTTCAATAATGTCTATAACTTTCCTTAGATCAAATTGAATGATTCTAAGGAACTGTCAGGATCAAATTCGTCGTCCTATTGCACTTTGTTGTACTAGATAGATTGATGCATTTTAGTCTCGGCGTTATTTGCTGCTAACAGATTTGAACACAATTTTGCACCATCTTTCAGTAATGTCTATAGAGTTCCTTAGATCAAATAGAAAGATTCTTTTGACTATAAGGTTCCTTATATCAAACAATAAGTTTCTAAGCAACTGTCAGGATCAAATTCGACGTCTTAGTGTACTTTATTGTAGTAGTTAGATTAATGCTTTTTACTGTCTCGCCTTTATTTGTTGCTAACTGATTTGAACACAATTTTGACCACCTTTCAATAATGTCAATAACGTTCCTTAGATCAAATAGAAAGTTTCTAAGTATCTGTCAGGATCAAATTCGACATCCTATTGTTCTTTGTTGTAGAAGTTAAATTGATGCTTTTTATTATCTCGGCTTTATTTATTGCTAACTGATTTGTACACAATTTCACACCAATTTTCAATAATAACTATCTGTCAGGATCGACATCCTATTGTTCTTTGTTGTAGAAGTTAAATTGATGCTTTTTATTATCTCGGCTTTATTTATTGCTAACTGATTTGTACACAATTTCACACCAATTTTCAATAATATCTATAACGTTCCTTAGATCAAATAGAAAGATTCTAATGTTTATAAGGTGCCTTAAATCAAATAGAAAGATTCTAAACAACTGTCACTATCAATTTCGACGTCTTAGTGTACTTTATTGTAGTATACTTTTTACTGTCTTGAATTTATTTGTTGATAATTGATTTGAACACAATTTCGCACCACCTTTCAATAATGTCTATAACGTTCCTTAGATCAAATAGAAAGAATCTTACGTCTATAGGGTTCCTTAGATCAAATAGAAAGATTCTAAGCAACTGTCAGGATCAAATTCGACGTCTTAGTGTACATTGTTGTAGTAGTTAGATTAATGTTTTTACTGTCTCGAATTTATTTGTTGCTAACTGATTTGAACACAATTTCGCACCACCTTTGAATAATGTTTATAACGTTCCATAGATCAAATAGAAAGAATCTTATGTCTATAGTCTTCCTTAGATCAAATAGAAAGATTCTAAGCAACTGTCAGGATCAAATTCGATGTCTTAGTGTACTTTGTTGTAGTAGTGAGATTAATGTTTTTACTGTCTCGGCGTTATTTGCTGCTAACTGATTTGAACACAATTTCCCACTACTTTTCAATAATATCTATAACGTTCCTAAGATCAAATAAAAAGATTCTTATGACTATAAGGTTCCTCATATCAAACAGTAAGATTCTAAGCCACTGTCGTGATCATATTCGACGTCTTAGTGTACTTTATTGTAGTAGTTAGATTAATGCTTTTTACTGTCTCGCCTTTATTTTTTGCTAACTGATTTGAACACATTTTCGCACCATGTATCCATAATGTCTATAACGTTCCTTAGATCTAATAGATAGATTCTAAGCAATTGTCAGGATCAAATTCGACGTCTTAGTGTACTTTGTTGTAGTAGTTATTTCAATGCTTTTTACTGTCTCGCCTTTATTTGTTGCTAACTGATTTGAACACAATTTCGCACAACCTTTCAATAATGTCTATAACGTTTCTTAGTTCAAATTGAAAGATTCTAAACAACTGTCAGGATCAAATTCGACGACCTAGTGTACTTTGTTGTAGTAGTTTTATTGATGCTTTTTACAGTCTCAGCATTATTTGTTGCAAACTGATTTAAACACAATTTCGCACCACTTTTCAATAATGTCTAAAATGTTCCATAAATCAGATAGAAAGATTCTTATGTCTATAAGGTTCCTTAGTTCAAATAGTAAGGTTCTAAGAAACTGTCAGGATCAAATTCGATGTCTTAGTGTACTTTGTTGTAGTAGTTAGATGAATGCTTTTTACTGTGTCGGCTTTATTTGTTGCTAACTGATTTGCACACAATTTCGCACCATTTTTCAATAATGTCTATAACGTTCCTTAGATCAAATAGAAAGATTCTAACGTTTATAAGTTCCTTTGATCGAATAGAAAAATTCTAAACAACTGTCACGATCAATTTCGACGTCTTAGCGTACTTTGTTGTAGTAGTTAGATTAATACTTTTTACTGTCTCGAATTTATTTGTTGCTAACTGATTTGAACTGAATTTTGCACCACTTTTCAATTAACGTCTATAACGTTTCAAAGATCAAATAGAGAGATTCTAAACAACTGTCAGGATCAAATTCGACGTGCTAGTGTACTTTGTTGTAGTAGTTAGATTGATGCATTTTACTGTCTCGGCTTTATTTGTTGCTAACTGATTTGTACACAATTTCGCACCACTTTTCAATAATATCTATAACGTTCCTTAGATCAAATAGAAAGATTCTTATGACTATAAGGTTCCTTAGATCAAATAGTAAGATTCTAAGCAACTGTCAGGATCAAATTCGACGTGTTAGTGTACTTTGTTGTAGTAGTTAGAATTATTGCTTTTTACTGTCTCGCCTATATTTGTTGCTAACTGATTTGAACACAATTTTGCGCCACCTTTCAATAATGTCTATAACATTTCTGATATCAAATAGTAAGATACTAAACAACTGTCAGAATCAAATTCGAGATCTTAGTGTACTTTGTTGTAGTAGTTAGATTAATGCTTTTTACTGTCTCGCCTTTATTTATTGCTAACTTCTTTGAACACAATTTTGCACCACCTTTCAATAATGTCTATAACGTTTCTTAGATCAAATAGTAAGATTCAAAGCAACGGTCAGGATCAAATTCGTCCTCCTATTGTACTTTGTTGTAGTTGTTAGTTTGATGCATTTTACTGTCTCGCATTTATTTGTTGCTAACTGATTTGAACACAATTTTGCGCCACCTTTCAATAATGTCTATAACGTTTCTGATATCAAATAGTAACATTCTAAACAACTGTCAGGATCAAATTCGATATCTTAGTGTACTTTGTTGTAGTAGTTAGATTAATGCTTTTTACTGTCTTGCCTTTATTTGTTGCTAACTGATTTGAACAAAATTTCGCACAACCTTTCAATAATGTCTATAACGTTTCTTAGCTCAAATAAAAAGATTCTGCCAGGATCAAATTCGACGTCCTAGTGTACGTTGTTGTAGTAGTTTTATTGATGCTTTTTACAGTCTCGGCTTTATTTGTTGCAAACTGATTTGAACACAATTTCGCACCATGTTTCCATAATGTCCATAACGTTCCTTAGATCTAATAGAAAGATTCTAAGCAACTGTCAGATTCAAATTCGACGTCCTAGTGTACTTTGTTGTACTACTTAGATGAATGCTTTTTACTGTGTCGGCTTTATTTGTTGCTAACTGATTTGCACACAATTTCGCACCACCTTTCAATAATGTCTATAACGTTCCTTAGATCAAATAGAAAAAATCTTATCTCTATAGGGTTCCTTAAATCAAATAGAAAGATTCTAAACAACTGTAAGGATCAAATTCGACGTCTTAGTGTACTTTGTTGTAGTAGTAAGATTAATGCTTTTTACTGTCTCGAATTTATTTGTTGCTCACAGATTTGAACACAATTTCGCAAAACCTTTCAATATTGTCTATAACGTTTCTTAGTTCAAATTGGAAGATTCAAAAAAACTGCCAGGATCAAATTTCACGTCCTAGTGGACTTTGTTGTAGTAGTTTTATTGATGCTTTTTACAGTCTCGGCATTATTTGTTGCTAACTGATTTGAACACAATTTCGCACCATGTTTCCATAAGGTCTATAACGTTCTTTAGATCTAATAGAAAGATTCTAAGCAATTGTGAGGATCAAATTCGACGTCTTAATGTACTTTGTTGTAGTAGTTAGTTTAATGCTTTTTACTGTCTCGAATTTATTTGTTGCTCACTGATTTAAACACAATTTCGCACAACCTTTCAATAATGTCTATAACATTTCTTAGTTCAAATAGAAAGATTCTAAGCAACTACCAGGATCAAATTCTTCGACGTAGTGTACGTTGTTGTAGTAGTTTTATTGATGTTTTTACAGTCTCGGCTTTATTTGTTGCTAACTGATTTGAACACAATTTCGCACCATGTTTCCATAATGTCTATAACGTTCCTTAGATCTAATAGAAAGATTCTAAACAACTGTAAGGATCAAATTCGGCGTCTTGTTGTAGTAGTTAGATTAATGCTTTTTACTGTCTCGAAATTATTTGTTGCTAACTGATTTGAACACAATTTCGCACCACCTTTCAATAATATCTAAAACGTTCCTTGCATCAAATAGAAAGATTCTAAAGAACTGCCAGGAACAAATTCGACGTCTTAGTGTACTTTGTTGTAGTAGTTAGATTAATGCTTTTTACTGTCTCGAATTTATTTGTTGCTAACTGATTTGAACATAATTTCGCACCACCTTTCAATAATATCTATAACGTTCCTTGCATCAATTAGAAAGATTCTAAAGAACTGCCAGGAACAAATTCGACGTCTTAGTGTACTTTGTTGTAGTAGTTATATTAATGTTTTTTACTGTCTCGCCTTTATTGGTTGCTAACTGATTTGAACACAATTTTGTGCCACCTTTCAATAATGTCTATAACGTTTCTGATATCAAATAGTAAGATTCTAAAGAACTGTAAGGATCAAATTCGAGATCTTAGTGTACTTTGTTGTAGTAGTTAGATTAATGCGTTTACTGCCTCGCCTTTATTTATTGCTAACTGCTTTGAACACAATTTTGCACCACCTTTCAATAATGTCTATAACGTTCCTTAAATCAAATAGAAAGATTCTAAACAACTGTCACGATCAATTTCGACGTCTTAGTGTACTTTGTTGTAGTATACTTTTTACTGTCTCGAATTTATTTGTTGCTAATTGATTTGAACACAATTTCGCACCACATTTCAATAATGTCTATAAGGTTCCCTAGATCAAATAGAAAGAATCTTATGTCTATAGGGCTCCTTAGATCAAATAGAAAGATTCTAAACAACTGTAAGGATCAAATTCGACGTCTTAGTGTAGTTTGTTGTAGTAGTTATATTAATGCTTTTTAATGTCTCGAATTTATTTGTTGGTAACTGATTTGATCACAATTTTGCACCACCTTTAAATAATGTCTTTAACCTTTCTTAGATCAAATAGTAAGATTCTAAGCAACGGTCAGTATCAAATTCGTCGTCCTATTGTACTTTGTTGTAGTTGTTAGTTTGATGCATTTTACTGTCTCGGCTTTATTTGTTGCTAACTGATTTGTACACAATTTCGCACCACTTTTCAATAATATCTATAACGTTCCTTAGATAAAATAGAAAGATTCTAATGTTAATAAGGTTTCTTAGATCAAATAGAAAGATTCTAAACAACTGTCACGATCAATTTCGACGTCTTAGTGTACTTTGTTGTAGAAGTTAGAATAATACTTTTTACTGTCTCAAATTTATTTGTTGCTAATTGATTTGAACACAATTTCGCACCATCTTTCAATAATGTCTATAACTTTCCTTAGATCAAATAGAAACATTCTTAAGTCTATAGGGTTCCTTAGATCAAATAGAAAGATTCTAAACAACTGTCAGGATCAAATTCGACGTCTTATTGTACTTTGTTGTAGTAGTTAGATTAATGCTTTTTACTGTCTCGAATTTACTTGTTGCTAACTGATTTGAACACAATTTCGCACCACCATTCAATAATGTCTATAGCGTTCCTTAGATCAAACAGAAAGATTCTAAGCAACTGTCAGGATCAAATTCGACGTCTTAGTGTACATTGTTGTAGTAATTAGATTAATGTTTTTACTGTCTCGGCGTTATTTGCTGCTAAATGATTTGAACACAATTTCGCACCACCTTTCAATAATGTTTATAAGGTTCCCTAGATCAAATAGAAAGAATCTTATGTCCATAGGGCTCCTTAGATCAAATAGAAAGATTCTAAACAACTGTAAGGATCAATTACCACCTCTTAGTGTACTTTGTTGTAGTCTACTTTTTACTGTCTCGAATTTATTTGTTGCTAATTGTTTTGAACACAATTTCGCACCACCTTTCAATAATGTCTATAACGTTCCTTAGATCAAATAGAAAGGATCTTATGTCTATAGTCTTCCTTAGATCAAATAGAAAGATTCTAAGCAACTGTCAGGATCAAATTCGACGTCTTAGTGTACATTGTTGTAGTAGTTAGATTAATGTTTTTACTGTCTCGGCGTTATTTGCTGCTAACTGATTTGAACACAATTTCGCACCATCTTTCAATAATGTCTATAACTTTCCTTAGATCAAATAGAAAGATTCTAAGGAACTGTCAGGATCAAATTCGTCGTCCTATTGCACCTTGTTGTACTAGTTAGATTGATGCATTTTACTGTCTTGGATTTATTTGCTGCTAAGTGATTTGTACACAACTTCGCACCACTTTTCAATAATATCTATAACGTTCCTTTGATCAAATAGAAAGATTCTAATGTTTATAAGGTTCCTTAAATCAAATAGAAAGATTCTACACAACTGTCACGATCAATTTCGACGTCTTAGTGTACTTTATTGTAGTATACTTTTTACTGTCTCGAATTTATTTGTTGATAATTGATTTGAACACAATTTCGCACCACTTTCAATAATGTCTATAACGTTCCTTAGATCAAATAGAAAGAATCTTACGTCTATAGCGTTCCTTAGATCAAATAGAAAGATTCTAAGCAACTGTCAGGATCAAATTCGACCTCTTAGTGTACATTGTTGTAGTAGTTAGATTAATGTTTTTACTGTCTCGGCGTTATTTGCTGCTAACTGATTTGAACACAATTTCACACCATCTTTCAATAATGTTTATAACTTTCCTTAGATCAAATAGAAAGATTCTAAGGAACTGTCAGGATCAAATTCGTCGTCCTATTGCACTTTGTTGTAATAGTTAGATTGATGCATTTTACTGTCTCGGCTTTATTTGTTGCTAAGTGATTTGTACACAACTTCGCACCACTTTTCAATAATATATATAACGTTCCGTAGATCAAATAGAAAGATTCTAATGTTTATAAGGTTCCTTAAATCAAATAGAAAGGTTCTAAACAACTGTCACGATTAATTTCGACGTCTTAGTGTACTTTGTTGTAGTATACTTTTTACTGTCTCGAATTTATTTGTTGCTAATTGATTTGAACACAATTTCGCACCACCTTTCAATAATGTCTATAAGGTTCCTTAGATCAAATAGAAAGAATCTTATGTCTATAGGGCTCCTTAGATCAAATAGGAAGATTCTAAACAACTGTAAGGATCAAATTCGACGTCTTAGTGTACTTTGTTGTAGTAGTTAGAATAATGCTTCTTACTGTCTCGAATTTATTTGTTGCTAACTGATTTGAACACAATTTCGCACCACCTTTGAATAATGTTTATAACGTTCCATAGATCAAATAGAAAGAATCTTATGTCTATAGTCTTCCTTAGATCAAATAGAAAGATTATAAGCAACTGTCAGGATCAAATTCGATGTCTTAGTGTAGTTTGTTGTAGTAGTTATATTAATGCTTTTTAATGTCTCGAATTTATTTGTTGCTAACTGATTTGAACACAATTTCGCACCACCTTTCAATAATGTCTATATCGTTCCTTAGATCAAATAGAAAGAATCTTATGTCTATAGTCTTCCTTAGATCAAATAGAAAGATTCTAAGCAACTGTCAGGATCAAATTCGACGTCTTAGTGTACATTGTTGTAGTAGTTAGATTAATGTTTTTACTGTCTCGGCGTTATTTGCTGCTAACTGATTTGAACACAATTTCGCATCATCTTTCAATAATGTCTATAACTTTCCTTAGATCAAATAGAAAGATTCTAAGGAACTGTCAGGATCAAATTCGTCGTCCTATTGCACCTTGTTGTACTAGTTAGATTGATGCATTTTACTGTCTTGGATTTATTTGCTGCTAAGTGATTTGTACACAATTTCGCACCACTTTTCAATAATATCTATAACGTTCCTTAGATCAAATAGAAAGATTCAAATGTTTATAAGGCTCCTTAAATCAAATAGAAAGATTCTAAACAACTGTCACGATCAATTTCGACGTTTTAGTGTACTTTATTGTAGTATACTTTTTACTGTCTCGAATTTATTTGTTGATAATTGATTTGAACACAATTTCGCACCACCTTTCAATAATGTCTATAACGTTCCTTAGATCAAATAGAAAGAATCTTACGTCATAGCGTTCCTTAGATCAAATTAGAAAGATTCCTAAGGCAAGCTGTCAGGATCAAATTCGCACCTCTTAGTGTACATTGTTTAGTAGTGAGAATAATGTTTTTACTGTCTCGGCGTTATTTGCTGCTAACTGATTTGAACACAATTTCGCACCATCTTTCAATAATGTCTATAACTTTCCTTAGATGAAATAGAAAGATTCTAAGAAACTGTCAGGATCAAATTCGTCATCTTATTGCACTTTATTGTAGTAGTTAGATTGATGCATTTTACTGTCTCGGCTTTATTTGTTGCTAACTGATTTGTACTCAATTTCGCACTACTTTTCAATAATATCTATAACGTTCCTTAGATCAAATAAAAAGATTCTTATGAGTATAAGGTTCCTCATATCAAACAGTAAGATTCTAAGCAACTGTCGGGATCAAATTCGACGTCTTAGTGTACTTTATTGTAGTAGTTAGATTAATGCTTTTTACTGTCTTGCCTTTATTTGTTGCTAACTGATTTGAACACAATTTTGACCACCTTTCAATAATGTCTGTAACGTTTCTTAGATCAAATAGAAAGATTCTAAGCAACTGCCAGGATCAAATTCGATATCCTATTGTACTTTGTTGTAGAAGTTAAATTGATGCTTTTTATTGTCTCGGCTTTATTTGTTGCTAACTGATTTGCATAGAATTTCGCACCATTTTTCAATAATGTCTATAACGTTCCTTAGATCAAATAGAAAGATTCTAATGTTTATTAGGTTCCTTAAATCAAATAGAAAGATTCTAAACAACTGTCACGATCAATTTCGACGTCTTAGTGTACTTTGTTGTAGTATACTTTTTACTGTCTCGAATTTATTAGTTCCTAATTGATTTGAACATAATTTCGCACCACCTTTCAATAATGTCTATAAGGTTCCTCAGATCAAATAGAAAGAATCTTATGTCTATAGTGTTCCTTAGATCAAATAGAAAGATTCTAAGCACCTGTCAGGATCAATTTCGACGTCTTAGTGTACAATGTTGTAGTAGTTACATTAATGTTTTTATTGTCTCGGCGCTATTTGCTGCTAACTGATTTGAACACAATTTCGCACCATCTTTCAATAATGTCTATAACTTTCATTATATCAAATAGAAAGATTCAAATGTTTATAAGTTTCCTTAGATCAAATAGAATGATTATAAACAACTGTCACGATGAATTTCGACGTCTTAGTGTACTTTGTTGTAGAAGTTAGATTAATGTTTTTACTGTCTCGGCGTTATTTGCTGCTAACAGATTTGAACACAATTTCGCACTATCTTTCAATAATGTCTATAACTTTCCTTAGATCAAATAGAAGATTCTAAGGAACTGTCAGGATCAATTCGACGTGCTAGTGTACTTTGTTGTAGTAGTTAGATTGAATGCATTTTACTGTCTCGACTTTATTATTGCTAACTGATTTGTACACAATTTCGCACCACTTTTCAATAATGTCTATAACGTTTTTCCTTAGATCAAATAGAAAGATTCTAATATTTATAAGGTTCCTTGGAACATATAGAAAGATTCTAACCAC